>OVBE01007634.1:0-18226 GCA_900406425.1 Iberis pinnata
CTGCTATTGCATTGACAAAGAATCCAGTATTTCATGGAAGAAGTAAACACATTCACAAAAGATACCATTTTATTAGGGAGTGTGTAGAAAAAGGTCTAATTGAAGTCGAACATGTTCCGGGAACAGAACAGAAGGCGGATATACTTACTAAAGCTCTTGGAAGAACGAAGTTTGCTGAGATGAGAGATCTCATAGNAACTTGAAGTTAGCTTGAAGAGCAAGCTATTTTGGGAATCCTAATCTAATTTGGAGTTACCTTTATTTTAGGAGAAAATCTAAAAAAAGAATATTATCTTAGGAGTTGTCTAATTTAATATATATATATAGAGAGATTAGGGTTTTCAACGTGAGAGTTAGAGAGATAATTGAGTTATGATTATCTTAGGATTTTTGAGAGCTTTGTTTTGAGAGAGTTTCAAAGCTTAAATAAAAGAGAGTTTTATTCTTATATTTTGTTTTGTTTGATCAAAGACTTTAAATCATTTGAACAAGCTGAATGGGAAATTGGTATTCCTGATGTTGAGATTGTCGAGGTTGGATATCATTCATGTTAGCAAAGAATGCTTCATGGTTATTGAAATCACCAACCAGAGGGTGATTCTGAGGTGGACATTGATTGGCAACTCTATCCAGATCACCCAACAAGATGAATTTTCTTGCATCTATATTCTCTTGGTTCACCGGCGGAATATGATTGCCATTAGCTCCTAGTTGTCTCGATGGCACTTGATTGCTGTTAGCTCCTCCTACTGTGTTGAGTATCAATTGATTAAGTCCAGGAGGAGGTGGATCGATTGGACCCTCAAGATCGACCAGATTGTTGAGATTAACAGTATCACCCATTGAGTTAGATGAGCTTGCATCTTTCTTTGCTTTCTAGTTTGAGCGTTCTAACTTTGTGAGTTCTGCGCTACTGAGGTTGATCAAGTCAATCAATTTTTCATATCGTCTGGTCATGCACTGATATTACTTGGTTTTGATGCATAATAGTAGGAATTTATGTCTGCTATTCTGCATTATTCCGAGCGTTTTCCTTGCAAATTTGGTAAATTTTCAGGATTCTAAGTGTTCCGGTCGTTTTAGAAAAAAATGATGCATTTTAGAGAAAATCAGAAGAATTTAGATAAGTGACAGAACAAAGAGATCGATCGATCATGCACTATTTACGAAGGAAGTCACAGATTATGAGATCGATAGATCCCTTTAGGGATCGATCAGACATTTTCTCATGGAAAGCTTCAGAACAAGAGAATGATCAAAAAGCAAGAGAACGATCGAGCAGATGTTGAAAGAGATCGATCGATCCCTTTGCCCGAGAATAATTAGAGGATTTCCAAATTTTGCACCCAAGTCCTCAAGCCTATGATTTATTTCATTAAGATTTATTTTTATTCAAAGATTTTATTGAAGGTGAGGAGATTCTTAAACTTTGTATTTTGAGAAAATTTTTCTCTAAACTCTCACTATATTCCAGTGATCTATTTTTATCTTTTGATTGAAATTATGTGTTCTTCAAAGATATTGATTTGTGTTTACTTTTCAGTGTCTGAGTAGTTCACTAGTAAGGTTATAGGGTTTCCTAGGTAAATCATGTTTGATTGTTAAATTTATCAGAAGGGGATAACAATTGTTAGGTTATCAGTCAAGACTTGTTATTAATGCATGAATTATATTGGCCATCTAGTTCATTGGTTTTAGATTGATAAATATAAAGGGATTTGGTTTAGAGATCTGACATAGTCTAGATGAATAAATGCCTTTGCTTGCTGGAGCATTGTAATGCATGTTTGAATTATCTAAATATGGTGGGAGTTTGTCTTTAGTAATTCGAACATAGGGATCTAATACTTCGGGAGGAGATTAGTCTAGCTTTTGTCTTTTGAGTTGAAAATTATTTTCAAAAAAAATATCTGCATGATAATATGGCTTTTAAACCCGAGTACTTGTGGATTGCCTAATGTCTGACGCTTTTATTTCATCGTTTACAACCATTTATTTAATTACTTTTTTATTTCTATACAAACAATGATAATATTTCGTCTTAGGTTGATTTGAGATTAAACTGAAAGTTGTACTGTCTGGTCTTTGTGGATTCGACCATTTACTATACTACATTGATCTGTCTCTGCAGTATAGTTTTAGAAATTAAATTCTAAGCTTCTCCAAATTTTGGCGCCGTTGCCAGGACCAATAGTGCCTTCCAATTTTTATATAGAATCTAGGCTCATATTTTATTTTCCAGTACTCATCTCATTCTTTCTTCTTGTTTTTGCTTTACAAGCGCATGATTAGAAGATCTGACAAATCCTCTAAATTGCTCAGCCTTAGTAACGCAAAACTCGCAAAGTTAGAACGCTCAAAGCGGAAAGCTAAGAAAGACGCAAGCTCATCTTACTCAATGGGTGATAACATTTATCTCATAAAAAATGGTCGATCCCGAAGGTCAAATCGATCCACCTTCTTCTAGACTCAATCAACTGATGATTCAACCAGTAGGAGGGGGAGCTAACAATAATCAAGTTCCACAAGGCCATTTAAGAGCTGATGGCAACCAAATACCACTGGTGAACCAAGTTCCTCAGAATATCAATGCAA
Organism: Iberis pinnata; assembly: GCA_900406425.1. Lineage (NCBI taxonomy): Eukaryota > Viridiplantae > Streptophyta > Magnoliopsida > Brassicales > Brassicaceae > Iberis > Iberis pinnata. The sequence goes on from OVBE01007634.1 coordinate 2,596, forward strand.
GAAACTTTATCTTGTATGGCGATCTAGACAGAGTGTCCAATCAACGCCACCCTCACAACCACCCTCTTGTTGGTTCTTTCAACAATCCTAAAGCATTCTTCGCTAACATTAATCCTATCCAACCTCAACAACCTCAGCGACGGGAGTACTAATTTCCCATTCAGCTTGTTAAGATGATCCGTAATAACCAGTTTAGTGGTTTACCAATTGAGCACCCCATGGATCACATTGACAACTTGGAGGACATTTGTAGGCCTACCAAGCTTAATGGGGTATCACACGATTTTATGCACTACAGCCTATTCCATCATTCTCTAGATGAGAGAGCACTTCGCTGGTTGAAATCTCTACCCGTTGGTTCTATTGTAACTTGGGATGACTGCAAAGCCAAGTTTCTCAACAACTTCTTCACCACTACTAGGACCAACACATTAAGGAACAAGATCTCAAGATTTATGCAAAGTCCAGTGGAATAATTCTGTAAAGCCTGGGAACGATTCAAGGAGCATCTTCGTGACTGCCCACATCATGGTTTCTCATATGTAAGTCTCCTCAACACTTTCTACAGGGGAGTTGACCAGAAATACCAGGTATCCTTAGATACAACGAGTGATGGTGATTTTATGACTAAAGATGTCCCATATGACTATCGTTTGATAGAAACTTAGCAATTAGCAACATCAATCATTGCCCAAACTTTGATAGAAGAACCAAGGGGACTATATCTAACCACTCTGAACTTTTAGAAGTGAAGGGACAAGTTTCAGAGATAAAAAGAATGCTTACTCAAATCCTAAAGAACCAGAACCAGAAACATGTAAGTTTTGCTAATGATTCAGAAGCTGCTTGCTTTGTCTTCCAAGAGCAGGAAATGAATGTTATTGAAAAGGAGGTGAATTACATCAAGGTTAAAGAGTATACAATCAAGGGTACAACAAGAATCATCCCAATCTCTCTTGGAGAAGTAATAATGTTGAAAATCCTCAGGATCAAGTTTACCCAACTCAGCAGCAAAAGACCTTTGTACAGAACTCAAATCCATGCGGTTTTCAACAAACCTCTCAGCCTGTATATCAACAACCACCTCAACCTCAAGCTCAGCAAGGGAACTCAATAGAGATGATGTTCAACCAACTTTTAGAAGGGCAACAACAATCCCAAAGAGAAGTAAAGGAATTGAACCAGAAGTTTGAAGCCCTCTCTGCACATGCAAAACATTTGGATACTCAAGTGGCTCAGACTTCTGAAGCTGTGAAAAGACAATCTGGTGTCTTTCCTGGGAAGATTGAAGATAATCCAAAGAGTTATTGCATATCTATAGTAGCTGACTTGATTGAGAATGTTGATGAAGTGGAAAACACATCAAAAGATGGTTATAAGAGTGCGGATTTCAGAGATTTTGGTGCAGAAAAATTTGCAGAATTTGATGCAGACAAAAGAGATCGATCGATCCATCTATTTCTGGAGGAAGAGATTGATCGATCTCACTCCGATCGATCAAGAAATCAGTTCGAAAAATTCCAAGAAGAAACGTACAATCGGGAGACCCTGATGCCCGATTGATCTCCAGTGTTCTCGGAAAAATTGATCGATCGATCCTTCCTGGATCGATCGTGCAAGCGGTGTCAAATTCGAAAAATGTAGAGATCGATCGATCGCTCTTCCCAGATTTCTGCAATTCCTTCAATGCCCTATAAATCCAAAACTCCTTACCCAGTGCAACCTACAAAGCCCAGACTAGATTTTGAGGATGGAGAGATGATTGGAAAGCAACCAAATCCACTTAGGAAACTCCATAAGCTACAAGATCTCGAGGAATTTTTGGTTCCTTGTTCGATTAATGGAGTGAAATTCACAGATTCTCTTTGTGATTCTTGTGCTAATGTGAGTGTCATGTCAATAGTTGTTGCAGAGAGATTAGGGATTTCAGGTATTACACCATCTAAGATGACTTTTAAGCTTGCTAATGATTTTACTGTATCTTCAAGTGGGTTTATCTATGATCTACTGGTACAAGTTGTCAGGTTTCTAGTCCTTTTGATTTCCACATCTTGGAGATGAATGGGAATTCAGATGAACCTTTGGTCCTAGGAAAACCTTTTCTTGCAATTGTAAGCACTATTGTTGACCTTCCTAATCAGCGTATATATCTCTAAAAAAGATCAAGAAAAGAGTTTTCTATCCAGCGATTCCTCCAGAGGGGATATCCAGACTCACCATGGTAAAAGAAGAGGAGATGAAGCATGAATATCAGCTCAAGCCAGATTTTAAGGGTGTAATTGATGAAGTCTTGCACAAAGAAGTTCAAATCTCAACAAAGAGTGCAATTCCAAAGGTCAAAGAAAAGGAGAAGGTGAAACCGAAGAAGACCAAGAGAGACTCTCAAGTAATTTGGATTCCCTAGGAAATAGTTGGAGATGTGATAGAGTATAAGTTGAAAAGCAAGGGTTTTTCAAAACCCTTCTCAAAGTTTAGAGCATTCTTCACCCCCAAGCTTAAGGAGAAAGGAACCGATATTACGAAGGATGTGATGAGTAAGGTTCGGAAGCATCTCTTGATGTTGATTCAATCCCATCTTAGAAAGGTAAGTTTGTCAAGGTATTGAAGTTTAACAAGCGATGGGTGGGAGGCAACGCACTATTCGTTGTTTTAGATTAATTGCTTTTCAAATTTTGAGTCAGTTTTTCTTTTAGTCCTAACGTATATATTTTTAGTTTTGAGTTTTTTGTGATTTAGGATATTACTGGTGAAGGATCTTCCAGACACTTGATATTTTTTGGTTTTAATGCATAATAGTGGCCATTTATGTCTGCTACTCTGCATTATTTCAAGTGTTTTCCTTGCATATTTGGTATATTTTCAGGATTCTAGGTGTCCAGGTCGTTTTGGAGAAAATATATGCATTTCTGATCATTTTAAAGCAAATCAGAAAAATTCCCGAGTTTTAGAGTAAAGTGATCGATCGAGCAGATATTTTTATGAAGTGCACGATCAGGAAACACTTGTGCCCGATTGGGCATTGGCGTCTGGAAAAATCCGGAACAAGTTATCGATCAAGCATCTGAGAGATCGATCGAGCAGAAAACTAAAATGCTCGATCGAGCCCCCTAGGAGCCCGATCGAGCATTCTACCCGAGAAGAACAAGAAATTTTCCAAATTTGCATTCAAGTCCACAAGCTTATCCAACTTTCAGATTTTTAATTATTTACTTTTTGAAACTATAAAATCTTTTAGCATAAGTTTATCTTTTTTACACTTTCATACTATAGAAATTTTGAGAGCTTTTACTGGGAGAAGAATTCCTGAACCTTGTATTTGGAGAAGAGATTCTGACCCCTTTTATATATTTACTCTATTTTATCATGTGTTATTCTTTGATATTGTTTTGTTCATCCCTTGCAATGTCTGAGAAGTTCACTAGTTAGGTTTTAGGGTTTCTTAGGGAAAGCAAGTTTGAATGTTAGGGTTATTCAAATAGGATTGAATTTATTAGGTTCTTAGTCTATATTTGTTCTTAATGCCTGAATTAGCTTGATCACCTAGTTCATGATAATAGGTTAATAAATACAAAGAGATTTGACTTAGAAACCTGACCTAATCTAGATGAATAAGTTTTTCTGATTGCGAGAGTATTGTCTTAAATGCTTATAAACAATTGAATCTGGACATTAATGCATGATCAAATGAATTAGATACAGCGAGAGTTCATTTCTGATAATTTGAGCATAGGGTTTAATACTCCGAGACGATATTATTCTATTTGTGTCTTTTATATTGAGAACTATTTTGAATGGAAATCTTGTATGATAACGTTGGCTTTTAAACTTGATTACCTATGGTTTTCTCTAATGCCTGACGTTTTTATAGTATCGTTTACTACCGCTTTTACTTATTGTTTTGATTCACTACAAATAACTCAATTATTCTACCTTAGCTTGATTTGAAATTAAATTGATTCGTGTAATGTCTGGTCTCTGTGGAATCGACCCGTACTATACTTCATTGATATGTTCTCTGCAACATTAGTTTTAGGATTAAATTCTTAACCTACCAGAATTTTGGCGCCGTTTCCGGGGACCAATAGTGCCTTTGACGTTTTTATTAAGAGTCTAGTCTAAGGTTTTTCTTTTTACAGTACTCATCTCGTTCTTTCTTCTTGTTTTTGTTTTACAGGTGTATGATCAGAAGATCTGAAAAATCCTTTGAATTGCTAAGCCTAAGTAACTCAGAACTAGCCAAGATCGAGCTTTCAAACCGGAAAGCAAAGAAAGACGCAAGCTCATCCAATTCAGTGGCTGAAATCGTTAATCTGAACAATTCGGTCGCACCCGAAGGTCAAAACGATCCATCTACTCTTGGACTCAATCAACTGATCATCCATCAAGAGAGAGGTTGTGGTCCTAACGGCAAATCAAGTGCCACAAGGCCATCAAAGAGCTTATAGTAACCAAATTCCACCGGAAAACCCCATTCCTTAGAACATTTATGAAAGAAACTTTATCTTGTATGGAGATCCGGAAAGAGTTGCAACTCAGCGCAATGCTCATAACCACCCTCTAGTTGGTTCATACAACAATCCTCAAACATTCTTTACTAACAGGATCACCATCTAACCTCCACAACCTCAACGAAGGGAGTACCAATTTCTCATCCAGCTCGTTCAGATGATCCGTAACAACCAATTTTCTGGTTTACCAAATGAGCATCCTATGGATCATATTGAAACCTGTAAGAACATCCGTAGTACTACCAAGCTCAATGAAGTATCGCGCGATTTAATGCATTGGAGCTTGTTCCATCACTCTCTAGCTGAAAGAGCACTTTGCTGATTGAAATATCTACATGTTGGATCTATTGTAACTTAGGATGATTGCAAGGCCAAGTTTCTTAAACAGTTCTTCACCACCACTAGGACCAAAACATTAAGGAGTAAGATCTCTGGTTTTGCACAAAGTCTTGTGGAATCATTCTATGAAACTTGGGAATAGTTCAAAGAGCTTTTTCGTAATTGTCGACATTATGGTTTCTCAAATGTAAGTCTCCTCAACACTTTCTACTGAAGCATTGATAAGAAATATCAGTTGTCGTTAGATACAGCCAGCGGTGGAGACTTTATGCAAAAACCTGTTCCAGATGCCTATCGCGTGATAGAGAACCTCGCGGCTAGCAATAGCAATCACTGGCCCTAGTTTGTTCTTTGAACAAAAGCACGTACACCTTCTTCTAACTCTAAACTTTCATAGTTGAAAAGCGAATTCTCATATATGAAAGGATTGCTTAATCAACTTCTCAAAAATCAAAACCTGAAACATGTTAGCTTTGCTGAAGATCTAGAAGTTGATTGCTTTGCAGCTCAGGAGAAAAATACTGTGGGAGTTGAAAAGGAAATGAGCTATATTAATAGCCATGGCAAAGGGTATATAATCAAGGGTACAACAAGAATCATCCCAATCTCTCTTGGAGGAGTACTAATGTAGAAAATCTTCAAGATCAAGTTTACCCAACTCAGCAAAAACCTTTTGTACATAACTCGAATCCATGCGATTTTCAGCAGGCCTCTCACTCTGTTTACCAACAACCTCAACCTCAAGCTCAAAAAGCAATCCAGTAGAATTGATGTGCAAGCAAATCTTAGAACGATAACAACAATATCAGAGAGAAGTCAAGGAATTGAACCAAAAGTTTGAAGCCCTTTCTACACATGTGAAACAATTGGATACTCAAGTTGCTCAAACCTTTGAAGTTGTGAAAAGACAAGTTGGTGTCTTTCCTGGAAAAGTTGAAGATAATCCAAAGGGTTATTGTAAGTCTTTAGTTGCTGATTTGACAGAAGAAATGGGTGATTTGGAACATGATGCAAAATTTTCCCGATCGAGCAGTCCGAATTCAGAGGAGGAGATCGAACATGCACTCCTTTCTTGATCGATCAACAAGTTGAAAAAATTCCAAGAGCCCTTGATCGATCGGGCACATATTCTGCCCGATCGATCCCTTTAGTCTGGGAAATTTCAAAACAAAGTTCCCGAGCGGGCACTCTTTTCCCGATCGAGCATATGGGGTTGAACTCAAAAAATAAAGATATCGATCGATCCCTCCTTCCAGATTTTTTCAAATCCTTCAAAGCCCTATAAACCCAGAATCCCTTACCCAATGGTACCTATGAAACCTAGATCCGAGTTTGAGGATGCAGAGATGATTGGGAAGCAACCAAACCTCTTAGGAAGCTACAAGACCCCAGGAAATTTTTAGTTCCTTGTTCGATTAATGGATTAGAATTCACATATTCTCTCTGTGATACTGGAGCTAATGTGAGCGTTATGTCAGTAACTGTTGCATAAAGATTGGGGATTTCAAGTATCAAACCTTCTAAGATGACCTTTAAGCTTGCTAGTGACTCTACTTTATCTTCTAGTGGGTTTATCTCTGATCTAACGGTACAAGTAGGGAATTTTCTCGTTCCTGTTGATTTCCACATCTTGGAGATGAATGAGTACCAAGATTAACCTTTGGTTCTAGGGAGACCCTTTTTTGCAACCGTAGGAGCCATTGGTTCTAGGGAGACCCTTGCTTGCAACCGTAGGAGCCATTGTTGATCTACCTAATCAGCGCATATCCCTCAAGAACATCAAGAAAAAGTTTTTCTATCCAGCGATTCCTCCAAGGGGGATACCCAGGCTAACTATGGTAAAATAAGAAGAGGTGAAGAATGAATTTCAGATTGAACATGAACTTAAGTGTGTAGTTGCTGAAGTCTTGCACCAAAGGTCAAGGAAAAGGTGAAGGGGAAATCGAAGAAGATAAAGAGGGACCCCCAAGTGACTTTGATTCTTCAAGTGATAGTTGGAGGTGCAATGGAGTATAAGGTGAAAAGCAAGGATTTTTCAAAACCCTTCTCAAAAGCTTAGAGCATTATTCACCTTAGAGTTTAAGTAAAAAAGAATGAATGTTACAAAGGAGGCAATGAGTAAGGTTCTAAAGCTGAAGGTGTCTGATGTTGGAGCTTGTTATGGAGCATCTCTGGATGTTGATCCAATCCCATTTTAGAGGTAAGTACTGTCAAGCTAAGTGACGTTAAAAAAAGCGCTGAGTGGAAGCAAAACCCATTGTTGGTGTTTTAGATTAGTTGTTTTTCAAATTTTAAGTCAGTTTTAGTCCCAACCTACTTATTTTAATTTTGAGTTCTATGTGATTCAGGTTATTAGTAGTGAAGGATCTTCAAGACACTCCGGGTTATCTCTACTCTATTTTTATTTTTTATCATCTCACTTGAATTGTTGGTTATTTTAATTGTTATTCTCTCTTGATTCTTGCTAATGTCAATTAGTATTGCTAAGATCAATGCTCACCATTAACATTTTTCTTGATGTTTTGATTTGAGTTGATTTAGACCTTTGATTAGTTGGATAATGATCATTAAGTATTTCTTGAATCTTGCTAATTCTAATTAGTATTACTTGATCATTGCTCTTTACTTACCAACTTGATTGATTGTTTAGAATTGTTTCGAATAGTGCATCTCACACATGATTCTTTCTAATTGTTGATTAGTATTGCTTGATCATTATGCTCTTAATGGTTTCTCTTACAAGTGATTCTTGTTAGCTTGTAAGTTAGCATTGATCAATCATTGTATAACCATTCTAGTATGTGCTTCAAATCGAAAAGAACACTAACACTTCTCTTGAGTGTTTGTTTGTTTTGCAAAGATAGCAGTTCCAAGATATAATATGATCATGTGAGATAGCAAGCCGGGAGCGGATTTCAGATTGAGGATACTTCACCATTAATTGGTACCTATCCTTTCCCTTGAACTCATACAGTATTTAATGTTTATTTTCATCAATTATAGACTTCTCTATTGATTCTGGTTATTATTATCCCTTTTCTTAGTTTTATTTCTAGACCGGGATGGTATGAAGTAAGTCTGGGGGAGGGAATATGTACTAACACAGATCTAACATTTATTTTGGATGTTTGTCAGAAATGATCGAATTTTTCGTTTATAATTCACTGAGTCTATCGAGTCGAATGAACTATGATCAAAATCCATGAGGATGATTGACCAAATGTGGGTATGGTATATGATTTCTCTAGACTACTAGCTTAGATTAATTGCTTCGATTAGGATTGAATCCCATTACTGATTGATTTGTTTCTGAAAGTTCTGATTTTGAGTTATTGATGATTTGATGCTAGCTCTGCCATGATAGGACTTAATATGAACATGAATTATTCTGGCTTATGGTGTTTATATACTCTTAAAGTTAGGTACCTTTCTCTTTAGTATTCTATAAAATCGATAAGTTCTTTTAGTACGGTCCGAGTCCTTCCTCTCTCTCCCTTCAGAAAATAAAAAAGGTTCACAAAAAGGGTTGAAAGCGTGACCTAGAAGTCTGTAGTCAACCACAGAAAATTGCCGGCTGCTAAAAAAATGATGAAAAGAAAAGAAAGAAAATCGCAAAAATGCGAAGAAATAAATAGAAAATAAGAAAATAAGTAAGATAAGAAAAAGAAAAAAAAGAGAAGTGAGAAAGGGGAAAAAAAGATCAGGACTGGAAGTAGATTGATGCTCTGTTTTATATGGGCATCTAGATAGAAGAGGTACTTGAGTAAATTGATTGATATACCATATGTGAGAATGCATGTATCTGAACTTAATTGATTTTAAAGAGTTGGTTTATATGACTTGGTACTTAATTGATTTGGAATTTGAGTAAGAAGCACATTGTTGGTTTAGTGGTGGTAAACAATTCATTCAAAGTAGTTGTTTGAGATTGAATTTTGAAACTGTGCTTGAGGTTTTTGAGATTTTTTGAGATTCCGTGTCGTCCTTTTCAAACCTCTTCTCTAAATTAAGTCTTGCTTTACTTGAGGACAAGCAAAGATCTAAGTATGGGGGAGTTGATATTGCACAATCTTAATGCATAATAGTGGGCATTTATGTATGCTATTCCGCATTATTCCGAGTGTTTTCCTTGCATATTTCGTATATTTTGAGGATTCTAGGTGTTTGGGTCGTTATGGAGCAAAAAGATGCATTTCAGATTATTTCAGAGCAAATCAGAAGAATTCCTGAGTTTCAGGGTAAAATGATCGATCGAGCACTGTGAGACTGATCGAGAAAATTTTTTAATGAAGTGCACGATCGGGCAACACTTGTGCCTGATCGCCAATCTGCGTTTGGGAAAATCCGGAACAAGTGATCGATCGAGCAGAAAAATGAAAGGCTCAATCGAGCAGAAAACTGAAATGCTCGATCGAGCATTCTACCTGAGAAGAACAAGAAAATTTCCAAATTTGCATTCAATTCCTCAAGCTTATCCAACTTTCAGATTTTTAATTATTTACTTTTTGAAACTATAAAAGCTTTTGGCTTAGATTTATTTTTTTTACACTTTTATACGCTAACTATTTTGAGAGTTTTTATTGGGAGAAGAATTCATGAACCTTATATTTGGAGAAGAGATTATGACCCCTTTTATATATCTATTCTATGGTATCAAGTGTTCTTCTTTGATATTGTTTTGTTCATCCCTTGCAATGTCTGAGTAGTTCACTAGTTAGGTTTTAGGGTTTTCCTAGGAAAACCAAGATTGAATGTTAGGTTCTTAGTCTAGATTTGTTCTTAATGCCTGAACTAGCTTGATCACCTAGTTCATGATAATATGTTGATAAATACAAAAAGATTTGATTTAGAAACCTGACCTAATCTAAATGAATAAGTGTTTATGCTTTCGAGAGTATTGTCTTAAATGCTTATGAACAATTGAATTTGGACATTAATGCATGATCAAATTAGTTAGATATGGCGAGTTTGTTTCTGATAATTTGAGCATAGGGTTTAATACTCCAAGCGGAGATTATTCTATTTGTGTCTTTCATGTTGAGAACTAATTTTAATGAAAATCATGTATGATAACTTTGGCTTTTAAACTTGATTATCTATGGTTTTCCCTAATCCCTGATGTTTTTATATTATCGTTTACAACCACTTTTACTTATCGTTTTGATTCATTACAAACAACTCAAATATTCTACCTTAGCTTGATTTGAAATTAAAGGGATTCGTGTACTGTCTGGTCTCTATGGATTCGACCCTTACTATACTTCATTGATCTGTTCTCTGCAACATTAGTTTGAGGATTAAATTCTTAACCTATCAACACTCCGGGTTGTCTCTTATCTATTTTCATTCATAATCATCTCGCTTAACTCGTTGGCGATCTTAATGGTTCTCTCTCTTGATTCTTGCTAATGTCAATTAGTATTGCTAGGATCATTGCTCACCGTTAACCACCTCTCTTGATGTTTTGACTTGAATTGATTTTAGACTTATGATCAGTTGGTTTTTCTCATTAAGCATATCTTGCTTCTTGCTATATATAATTAGTATTGCTTGATCATTGATCCTTACTTACCAACTTGATGATGTGATACTGGATTAATTGCTTTTAACTGTTTTGAATTATGCCCTTCATATATGATTCTTGCTCATTGGTAATTAGTATTGCTCGATCATTATGCTCATAACGGTTTCTATTACAAGTGATTCTTGTTAGCTATTAACTTAGCATTTCTCAATCATTTTACAACGATTTCATCATGTGTTTCAAATCGATAGAACTCTAACACTTCTCTTGAGTCTTTGTTCGTTTTGCAGGCATAACAGATAAAGCATTGGAGGTCGGTACATATTTCAGATTTGAGAGCAATTCACCGTTAGTATTTCCTCTTCACTTGAACTCCTGTATTTTATGTTTATTTTCATCTATATCAGACTCATGTATTGACTCAGGTTACTCTCATTTCTTCTCTTGTATTTATTTTCACATTGGGACGATGTGAAGTAAGTCTAGGGGAGGGTGTAATGATACTAACTATGTTTTGATAAAAAAAATTCAAATTTTTGGTTTTTAATTTAGAAGAGTCTAGTTGAGTCGAAGGAATGATGACCAGAATTGGTGATGAGTACTAACCTAGTGTGAGTTCAGTTTTATTCTCTATTTAACTGTTGATGTCTTTGAATTTTACATGTTTTAGGAAGTCATTTATCATCATTTTAGGTTCAATTTAGATGTCAATATGTTTCATTCATAGGTCTTTTTAAGTAAGTTCACATTTTTAGATAGTTCTGCATTAGCATTTGCATACTTGTGCATATTAGAGATGTTTCAGGTCCTTAGGGAGCACTCATAGAAAATGAAATCAATGAGGAAGGAAAAGAGTACTGAAGTGGCTAAGTGATTCGGGTTTTTAAAACAAGGCCAAGTCTCGTGCAGCACCCGAGCCAGACTCGACCACAACCCAAGCCGGACTCGATCACACACTCGGCCCAGCTCGATAACACACTATAGGCCTGACTCGATCACACACTAGGCCCAACTTGATCACACACTAGGCCTGACTCGATCACACGATTGAGCCAAACTCGATCTCAAGGACAACCCGACTCGTTCACACAATCGAGCCAAACTCGATCTCAAGGCTAACCCGACTCGACCACTCGACGAAAAAGACTTGACCAAGCCTCAATCACGACTTAACCNCACCTCAAGCCGGACTCAATCACGGCCAAGCCCGACAAGATCTCACTTCAAGCCGGACTCAATCACGGCAGCTAAGCTCGACTTGATCACGGCCAAGCCAGACTTGATCATGACCCAATCCCGACTCGACCTCCACTTGACCCTAGTTCAAGCCAGACTTCTTCCACAAAGATCAAGCTGAACCACATGCGGATTTTAATCATTTGTATTTTAGTGGATTATGGTTTTTCCTAAACCACTATAAAAACACTAAACACACCTCCATTTGAACTTATGCTTTATTTTATGTTCATCTTTTAGGTTTTTCTCTCTATTTTTATCTTTGAATGTTCTTGGATGATCAAACCAATATCTTTCGTTAAATCAAGTTTCTGTTTATGATTTCTTCTAATTTATGTTTGTTTTAGAGTAAGAGTCATGAATATCTGCTGCATATTGATCTTTCATTTCATTTTCTTGTTTTGATCATCATTTTATTGGTTTCTTCTTACTGTTTTCTGGGTTTTTGTTCTTGCTGCTCTTGATCATCATCTTCTGGGTTTTTGATTCTTCCTGTTTTTTCATTTTTTAAGAGTTTGATCTTTGATCCGGGATATTTGTTTAGTAGTTTCGTTTTCTATGTTTTCTGATTTCGTGATCATCATGGGTAGTGAGTACTTTTCCCATGTTTCTGAGAATGGGGTAGCTTGATTTCGTTACAAACAACCTTTTATTTCCGTTTTAGCTTGATTTAAAGATAAAACAGAACGTTGTACTGTCTGGTCTCTGTTGGATTCAACCCTATCTATACTACCGTGATCTGTTCTCTGCACTATAGTTTTAGGATTTAAATTTTTAACCTATCAGTTAACTAATACTGAAAAATATTACAACTGAATCATTATTCTGTAAGAATATCAAAATTTACAACCTAACATAAACCCTCAATTATATAAGTATATCCATATTCGTTTTATCAAAATAATTATAATTACCTATTATAACAACAACCATACAACATAACTGATGTTGTAATGGTTGGAAATAGAGAGTTCCTACCTATTACACACACATTATACAATGTCTTACCCTCTTCTTCAGGTAAGTTACGTATAAATGATGTTCTTGTGTGTCCTAACATTGCTAAATATATGCTTTCGTTGTCTAAAATTACAAACAATATCCTTGTGCGTTTGAGTTTGATTGTGATGGTGTGTTGATTAAGAACAAAACAACTCATAAAGTGCTAAGTCTGGGAAAAAGTCAATAGGGTCTATATGTGCTTAAATATGCTCCAAATGAAGCTCACTTCTCTTCTTGATAGACTTTAGGATACGATTTCTCGTGAGTTGGTCGAGACGTCTAAAAAACATCTCGAAGAGATCCGGTCTTCTCAGTTAACATTGGGTGATGGCGACATAACATTGTAGATGCAGTATGAGGTAATAACTCAGGTAAGTAATATTTAAACTTAATTATATACTATTGCATATTATTTAAACTAATACATTGTATTCTTTTTTTGGACTACAAAGAAGTCCAAAGACCGCATGTTCAGGTTCGAAAACATTGTCGGCTATTCCTTTCCAGGATCTCGAGCAGAGAGAGATCCTATCAGAGATGACGAGGAAGGACGCAGCGTTAGCGGACATGCAGAAGAAGATTGACGATATGCAGGCTGCATAAGCATAGCGTAATGCTAAAATCATGGCTCATCAACGACAGATTCAGGAGGACCTGCAAGCTCAGATGCAAGCTAAGATAGACGCCTTTATGGTGCAGATGAGCCAACATTTCAGACAATAGACACATTTGTCGTTATAGTTTTATAAATATTTTAGGATTTTATGAATATTTTGTTATTATTAATATTTTTAAATTAACTATTAATCAATTAATAAATATATAATTTTTTCCTAATCTGTTAGTAATTCCGTCAGTATTAGTGACAGACATTACTTTTGGATGTAATCCGTCATTAACAGTACGTCAGTAATTCTGTCAGTATTAGTGACAGAATTACTAGCGAAAACATACTTACAGATTATTGACGGTGTATTTACTGGCATATTCTATTATCGACCATATAAAATTTGTCAATTACCCATCGAAAACACTTGATCGTGATGGGCTTTTGACGGATTTGGTTCGTCAGTAAACATGTGTTTGCTTGTAGTATATAAATGAACAAGGACATCATCAATTGGCTTTTCAAAATTTAAACACAGAATGAGTCATTTTTTTAAGTCAACTTAGAATGAGTCATATAAGTTGTACATTTTTGTTGTTTATTATCTCTCTATTTTAGGGAGGACGTGGTAGTTGGTACTAAGAATGACTAACTAACAAAATATTCATATAAACCGTTGAATTAAAAAAAAAAAAAAAAAAACTCCAAGTCTTCTACCAAAATATCATTAGGTAGTTTTGTAGAATAAGTGTAATTAACAAAACAATGATGAAAGTTTCTACCCATTGATTTTTTCATAGAGAATGTCATCAAGTAATTGAATTGAGAATTAATATAAACTTCAAAGAGTTCTAAAGTCGTGGCACTACAAATTTTCTGCATTCTTTATCTTTTGGCTGATATTTCATAAAATTGTCGATGTTCTCTCTGTCCCAATTCTTTAGTGCAAAATGGGTCACGGTAATGATGATGATAATAATACTTCAGATGCATGGGTATATAAGTTGCATCGAATCCGAAAGGAAGGGTTTGTTAGAGTTCAAGGTCAATGTCCAGGACTCTCTCTTTTGGTATGATTCTTGGTCTAATGACACAAACAGCAACTGTTGTGAATGGTATAGTGTCGAGTGTGATCTTACCAGTGGGCGTGTGATTAGTCTTCACCTCTATGTTCCTCAATTGCTAAATCTTTCAATGTTATATCCGTTTGAAGAAATGATTAATCTAAACTTAACTTCTTTCGAGTTTAGTAACAGCTGGTTCGATGATATCCATGGTATGTTTTCAATTTTTATTTTGATTTTCTTTGTCATCATACTTCCATATAGACGAGTTCAATAAACATACGTTATATATGTATTAACTAGGGATATTCTCAAAAATATCATCAAAAACTAGATTTATTCCAAAAATATCAAAGTTCCAAAAATACCATATTTAAAATAAAAAAAAATACCACAAAATTTGAAATAACTTTAAAACTTCAATTTTAAACTCTAAACTCCCAAAACCAAACCCTACCCCTTCAAAACTAAACCATAAACTCTATTTAGTGAACCCAAACAAAAAAATTTAAATTTTAAATCCTTAAAATTTACTTTTTATGTTTGTGGTATTTTTGGAACATTTGAGAGTTTGTGGCATTTTTGAAACTTTTAGGAGTGTGTGGTAGTTTTAGTATTTGAACTTCTTTTGATGGTGTTTAAAGGAATTCATCTATTAACTATTAGATATTGAATATAGTTGAAAGAATATTTCTACATTAAATTCCTTATAATTTCTTATGAAGAGCAAGCAAATAATCAGATAGTTACAAACACAAACTGATTAATGTAGCGCACTAGAGCATTATTTTCAAGTCTTGGCATTACTTAAGGCTTTGGGATGAATTTTCTGAATTTAAAATTACTCTTTTGGTTTTATGGTTTGTTTTTAGAAGCTGAGACAACATGTCTTGGAGTAGAATGTAAAATTGGGATAAAGCCTTAAGTAGAATGTAAAGTATTTTTCAACTAAACAGATTCTGAATTGACTTACCTTGGTAAGAAAATAGAGAAGAACAACTAGGAAAAAACATTTTAAGGTTAAAACTGAGTATTTATATTCGGAAAGAAGGGACTATTCGCTTAACTAGGGAAAGAAATTGACTCTCCCATACATCCCACTATACGTTCTACATATCGTGTCTTGACTGAGCTTCCAAGGGAACTTATTTTTCAAATTCAAAATTCAATTGTTATCGAGAAAACCAAAAATTTATAATTTAGGGTGTCGAATTCGACTGCCCGCGAAGCATCCCCTATTGTCAAGGTTTTATCTCTTCGACTCGATGCTCCTCCTCGATCTCTACACTGAGAACTCCGTTTCTTTTAAATTGGTTCCTCGAGCCTTGCCTTTTGTTTCATTTAATCTTTA
>OVBE01007635.1:0-18226 GCA_900406425.1 Iberis pinnata
CAATGATAGTGTAATAGGAATTGATAACATTTTGATCACGAAAAATCTTACTATCAACCGAGCAACTATCATGATGGGATCAAGCCGACTTCAATAGGTCCGATCGAGCCGTGTCTTGATAGTGCTTGAGCCATCCTTAACGTTTAATTGATGCCAAATGCTAAATTACCATCGAGCCGTTTCTCAAGGTTCCATCGAGCCATGCTCGAGATGATCGATGCACGTCTCAAGCTCACAATCGAGCCAAGAACTCAAGGCATGATTGAGCCAAGTTTAAAGCTTTGATCGAGCCATCTTTAAGCACCGCCAAGCCGAAAAAAATCCCATCGAGCCATTTTTTGAGCATGATTGAAATTGAGCCAAGCCTCTCCACTTGCCTCACCACTTGCCCACTACTTACCTCATGCCAAAGAAGTGCCCTCTCACCTTTCCAAGATTCCCCAACATATCTCTTACACCTCCATCACTACCACTCTTTAAACCTCCTCCACACACCACCCTTTTGAACGCACCCACATGTTTCCACTCACTACTCCTCACTACCACCATCTTAATTTCGACCAAGAAGCTTATATAAGGGAGTCCTTCATCTCTTAACTTCTCATCACTCTAAACACTTCACACTCATTTATCATTTCGTGAACGCATAAATATTCTACAAAATCCTCTCGAAGTTTTTGAGCCTCGCCTAAATCGGTTTCAGTCCTTTCATTCTTAAAATTTTCTAAAATTTGAAACGGATTTCAATCACAAGCAATTTGATTTTAACTTGAATTCATGGATCTCTGAAATTTTCGGTTCATAAACTTCCTAATGCATGAAGATTTCTCTAATTATTTTTAAGGTTTAAGTTCTAAATGTTTGTTTCTGAACTTGATATAGGTACAATGTCATATGGAGGAATGCCAAGTGGTTCACACAAACAATCGGTTGAAGAAATTTATGGGAGGCTAATGCAATTAGACTTCACATGATCAAGGTTTCCAGATACGGAAACTCTTAGCACCCTTGGTATCCTGGAAGAAGTCCAAGACATACTGAGGAAAATGAAGATATCTAGCGTGCTCACCATGAATCACGAGGCCTACCAGGAGCCGAGTTGCAAGTTCCTGGCATCTCTGGAGGTTACCTATTGCTATGATGTTGAAGCTGATAGAAATGTTGGAGGTTTTATAACTTTTAAGGACTTGGATGGCAAAACCAACAAATTAACTTTCGGGCAACTATGGGGTATCTACGGTTTTAACTGCATGAAGTATCAACCAAACAGATTCGACAATGCTGAAATAGCGGCCAACGACTTTGGGCCCGGACGAACCAAAAGCTCGAGCATCCGCCACCCGGCGATCAGATATGTGCAGCAAATCTTAGTTGATTCGTTCTATGCTAAAAAAGACACCAACATCATAATTACTGAAGAAATGAACTACACGTGCCTAGGTCTCCATGAACACATCTCCCATTCTTTTTACAGAACAATAACCTATTTTACCGCGTCTCTAAGCTAAGACCTTGCCCCCTCAAGCTATTCTTAGAGCAACTGTTACCGTTCAAAAACCCCAACTAGGGCACAGGAGAAAGGATGAGACCTGAATTAAGCATTGGGGGTGGATAACACCTATTTTCAAGTATACTCAGGGACCACTTTGTGGAAGTTATTTGCCATCAAAACTAATGGACATGAACTACATAACGAAAATACGGTTCATAGTCGGGAACTTGAACTCCTAATTTTGCTATCTGTTCCAGCTGACGTTCCTTAACCAAGGAATTTTCCTACTCTTAAACCGTAGGTGGACTGCTTTTGATAGAGCTGAGAATCTCGAGTTCTGCCATGACATTTACAACTTAAGGGCGATCATCTCACAATTGACACCTATGGGATCAAGTGTGGACTCCTTTTCAACCTTTTATCTAGATGACTACTAGCCCAATCTATCTCCATCCACCTTGACATTGTATAATCCATTTTCATTCGCATGTGTTTAAGCTTTCCGTTTTCATAAGTGCGCTTTCTATCCTTGTAGCTTATCATCCTTCTGAACGTTCCCGAGAATTTGGATTACACAGAGAATGTGTAATTCAAGTTTGGGGGAGAGTTCATGAGCTATCTAATGAAATTTCATGTTTGTTATTTTGTCTCCAACTTTGCATAGCATTTACATAGCATCTATAGCATGTAAAAACCATAAAAATTTGAAAAATTTTGAAAATTATCCTTCAAAAATAGTATTCATATAGTTGCATCTAGGATGTTAGACTTATAGGTTGTTCATTTGCATTTGCATAGGGGGATAGGAAGATGATAACCTTGTAAATATGTTGTTTTCTCAGAAAATGTAAGTGCCCTGGTTATTAGTTGTCTAATGCATCCTGAAATTGTCTGAAGTAAAACTGCACCTTGCTTGGAATGTGAACTTGCATGATTATTTATCTCCTGAAGTATGTTGTGATTTGAAGTTTTCTCCTATCTATTAGAACTTAAATTTGAATGCATAATTATCATGTTTGTGTGCTGATTATGGACTCATGAATAGTATATACATATTTGGGTTATCTTCTACCTTTTACCACTCTTGTTAATCCAAGTAGAATCCCCACCCTTGAACCTTGCCTTCTTTAAAACNTGGTAGAACGTGTTAGGTTCGAACTGACAGGAATAGGGTCTCATGTAGTTCTAGTCCATTTTTTTGACTAGATAAGACTAGGTGGGATTCGATTTTGCATGTTGGTTTGGGTGGAAATGAATGAAAGGGTATTGATAGTTGGTAAAAAGAAAATGTTAAGTAAGAAACTTAGGAGAGGAAAGGAAAAAAAATCAGAATATGCTAGTACAAAGTTTGGGGGGAAACAATGGTATGCAAAAGAAGCATGGCTAATGCAAATTAAGAAAAGTATATGACAATGAATTCAAAAGGGTAAACCCTTGAAAGAAAGCATAAATGAAAAGGGTCAAAAGCCATAAGTATTTAAGTAAGTAAGTTCCTGAAACAGATAGCAGTCGTTTAAGAAAGAAGTTTCTCCTAAGTGTAACCAAAGAAAAGATGAAAAAGGGAAAATGTGAATGAGTAAGATCGCTTCGAGTTTAAAAAGGGTGGATTTAGGATCTTCTACTGGGTTGAATCAGGAAACTTTGGCTTCATTAGCATTGAGTAGATGAGGTTCTATTTCTGTATGCATTTAAGTGTTCCTACCTTTAGACTTCTAGTGAAGCTCATTCCCTTTTGAGAGAACCCTTATTCTGAATCATTAACCATTGCATGAAGGGGTCATCTTTACTCCCTAATATGTCCTTGACCAAATGAGTTCATTGAAAGCACATGACTTGATCCATGGTTCCTGATTAATGAATGTTAAAGGGGCAAACAAACTTAAATGCATTGTGGAAGTTGGAATTGCTCTGTGATGAACTGTGATGAGTATGGCTAAGGTTTTAAAGTAGGACGAGCTTAGGACTGCATTCTTGATCTAGTAACCAGGACATTTACATTACCCGTGCTTGCAGCATATTTTGGTTCTGAGTTCCCACTTTCAAACCTCTCACACATACTTCTGAATTACTTGCTTGAGGGCAAGCAAAGATTTAGTTTGGGGGAGTTGATGTCTCTGCATTTTAGTGACTTTTATAAGTCATTAAGCATCATTTTAGGGTCTTTTAGTTGTGCATATGTTGCATCTATATGCTTTATTAGTACGTTTGTAATTATTAGGAAGTTTTGCATTGGAATTTACATATACATGCATTTTGGAGATTTTTCAGGACTTTCAGGAGCTTTCAGGACGATCCATGAGAATTCAGAAGAGGAACAGAAATTGCGCGGAACGGAACCAGCTCAAGCATGGAATAAGTCACCATCGAGCCAAAAAAACAGAAGTCCACTTCGAGCCAAGCAACATGTTGGCTCGATCACCAAATACCCCTCGACTCGATCTCACCAAAAGCATCCATCAGTCCGGCTCGATTCCGAACATCTCTCAGCTCGATTCTGAATATCTCTCAGCTCGATTCTGAACATCTCTCGACTCGATCCCGAAGATCTCTTGGCTCGATCACAGATCAAGCCACACATGTTCTTTGGCTTGATACACACAACATTTTGGCTCGACCTCCCAAAGCTCCCTCAGCCCAACTATTTCTCTCGGCTCAACTATTTGGCTTGGTCAAGGATTGAGCCCACCTAAGCCGCCTCGATCTCTTGAAGATCTCTCACTCGGCCATACCTCGACCTTTGGCTTGATTTGGCGATCGAGCCATCTCTACTCCACCTCGGCCATCTCCTTCTCGCCTCGACCACAACACCAGATTTGGCTCGATCGCCCAACTTTGGCTCGATCCGGCGATCGAGCCAAATCTCGTCTCGTCACTGTCTTTACACGGCTTGATCTCATGCACTTCTAAGCTCGAACCAAACATGCTCCAACCCGACCCAACTCGAATCCAGAATGGACAAGACCCAAGATCCAATTTAATCATTGCTTTTTGTCTTTTATGCATTTTAAGGCTTTTCTCTGAACACTATAAAAGCCCTAAAACGCCTCCTTTTCAGGGAGTCTTTTTTTATTTGTTATTTTTAGGTTTTTGTCTAGGTTTCTTTTCTCTTTATTTTCCCTTTGATGTTCTTAGTGTTTTTGATGTTAAACCCATAATCCTTTTAAATTTTATGCTAATCTTTTGTTTTCTTTTACTTTCATGCATATATTAGGATTGTATTCTATCTGGTGCATATTGATCTAAGTTTTTAAGCGTTTAATCTTCTGTTTTAGCTTTGATCATTTTCCTCTGTTTGTTACTATTTCATTGATGTTCTTAGTTTCTAGGTTAGTGTTCTTGTTGTTCTTCATAGTTTGACTTTTGATCATGATGTTTGGTTTTGAAGTTATGATTTCTGTGTTTCCTAGTTTCATACTCATGTATAGTGAGTAGATCCCTTAGGTTCCTAAGGATGGGGTAGACTAGGGTTGATGTTCTGATTCTACCTAAGTAACTAAGCTTGTTTGCATCTAAATCCCTTCTGTTTCATTGCTCTTCATGTTGATTTCTTTCACATCAACCAAAATCTGATTTTAGGCATTTCAGCACTCAGAAGGTGTTCAATGAAATGTCTGATCATGGTGATTTTAGAGATTTACACATCATAGCCTAAGAGATTAGATGTTTATGGTGATTATTGGCTTTAGAGTATTGGTTCTTCATGCCTACTAGGTAGTGTACCGTTAACGAGAGTTAGTCTAGTGATTACTTAGGATGATTCCATTTATCAAGAAATTAGACTTGGTTGCATATGAATTTGTTGTTTAGGGGTTAGCTCATTTTCTAAGGTATGTTAGGTGCTTAGGTAGTTCAGGAAGGATCTCTAGTCAATTACCCTTGTCCTCATGAGTTGTTTCCCATTTGATTTCATCTTCACCCTTTTTGCTTTTCTCTGTTTTTACTTATTTTTCCTTTTACCTATTTACTTACTTATGCATGTTTGCTTATGTTTCTGCTTTTAGTGCTATGCATTTTCTATTCACTTAGGACTTGTTAGTAACTCCCATCTTTTATTTCAGCTTGAATTAATAGAATCCATTGCATCTAGATTGCTAGCATCACACCTGATTGGAATGACACCTATTTATACTACAATGGCATGATAATATAATAGGAATTGAAAACCAGGAAAAATCTTACTATCAAGAAGGTGTTGCATCACTACATGACAATCGTGGCTCTTCATTCCAATGAACTTGCCTTCTCTAATATCAACACAATTCCTCAGATTGGAAGCATACCCATTTGGGAATTTGACCCTATGAATAATCCAATCGAAGAACTCAACTTTTGCATTCTTTGATAATCTAAATGCCAGAATTAGACAACTTCCATCAGTGTTGATGTGAAGCTCAGGATGAGAAAAAATGTCTGGCAAGTCTAATCTGGACTTCAATTATCTTTTGTCTTCCCTAGGACATTTAAAACTATGTTCATTTTGTTGTCAAAGAAAGTTCTTCTCCACATGCATCACATTTATGTTATGCCTCAACAAATTTGTTTTCCAATAAGGCAAAGAAGTTCTTCTCCACATGCATTACATCTAACATATCAAAAAAATGTCATGCTTCTAAATTTGGTTCTTCATTGGAAAGGTGAGTCGTCTCTATATTTTCTCTATAAACGTCATTAACCATTTGAACCATAGGTGCACCATAATTTAAATCTGTTATAGGTTCCTCTATCCTATCAGCCAGTGGTTCGCTACCGCTAGTACTAGCAACAAAATCATGTCGTTCGCTACCACTACTACTAGCAACAATATCATGTCGTTCGCCATGTAAATACCAAATATTATAACTCGACATAAAATTATTCATATACAAGTGATTCCAAACTATATCTAGCCTGATATTATGAGAATTCTAACAAACAGAGCATGAACATATTAATTTACGACTGCGTTGTGCCCGAGGTTGCCGACATGTTAATTCCATGAATTCCATAACACCACACGAATACTCGTCGTTCAAAAGTTTCATATCTGGATCCATTTTTTCACCATCCATCCATGATCGAAAATAAGGAGGAATAAACATTTTTGTAAAGTATATGTGTTGAATGTGTGAATAAGGAAGGTGGAGTGTTCTTGTTTTATAGGAATTTTTGTTGCGGAATCCTGACAGATGTATCCGTCAGAAAATACGAATACAACTGTTGGAAACGGTTATATAGACAGATATGTTGTCAGGAAGATTTCCTGACGGATAATGTCATGGATTCCTAACGGATCTGTCCGTCAGGAAATTAGCCGAGGGAGTAGAATTCGTCAGCCCCTCTGGTCACTTTTGCCGAAACTTTCTTGTAGTGGTATGTCATGTCTATGTCTCAATTTTTTAAAAAAATATCACCTTGAAAATTTGGAAAAGTTGGAGAAGGAACTCACTAGTATATATAGGGAAAGTTCAACCTCTAAATGCATATGAGAAAATGCATATGAGAAAATGCGGAGAAAACCTATAGAGAAGACAATTCATATTAAACCGCACATGAGTGTTTGCAAACACCAAACTTATGTTTGGGTTTAAATTTCGATTGAACTTGAATTTGAGTTTATGGTAGATGGATCTTCTGTCTAATAGATTTTTTGGGCCTAAACTGGTTTTACTTTTTTTGTAAAAGTAAATTTTCTCTAATCGTTGTAATCGACATTATCAATACCATGATTAATTTCGTATTACTAACGGACAAAAATAATTTCGTGTCTTAACTCCACTGCCATAAATACCTAGTTTATTATTACGTGTTTTTTAACTTGGAAAAGAAATTTTTTTATTATATAAACCTTTGTTTCCCTGATTTCGTCTCATGTTATTTATGTGAGCCTCTCTTATCGCCTTTCTCAATCTTTGGCGTTTAAATCTTTGGTGCTTTCTTGTTTGTATCGGTCGTCGCCGCCACCATCGGGGTGGAGTCCTTCTTTTTCTTTAGCTGCTCGTCTGGCCGTCGACTTCCATGTCACTGAGTCTGAGTTTGAAGGCCTTCGTTCCAGAGTTGAAAGAGGAACCGCCAAGCCCTGTGCATAAAGTCTTCACCGAACAGGTACCTGTGTCACCTTCTAAATGTGGTTATCCTTTATCGTTGTGTACGGTCTGTTCTCCATTACCATCTTATGCGGTTGAATCTATTTTATCATTTTGTGCGGTTAAATCTCTTTGTGTGCAGAGTTAAATTCAGGATCTGGATTCTAAAATTTTCTATGGATTGGCAAGATCACACCTCATGTAAAACTCTAAAGCCTAAACTGGTATTGGAGCTCTTAATTTTTAGATCTAAATGCTTGTCATATACGATGGTGGGCATTCATTGCCATTGTTGCTCCTCTATGGAGTTATGAGTCTCCCTAATCTCTCATTGTAGTAAGATTGTATCAATTGCAAGGTTAATTTTCATGAGACTATTAGCTCTGAAGACTGTTTTTACAGTGCATGAAGTAGAAATTTGTTCATAAATGTTGCTTTCGGAATCACAACGTTTGACAAGGCTTTTCAAGCTTGAGATTACTATTGACAGTACCAATGATTTCCTTAGTGTGCTTATTGTTTTCAATAAGATTAGCTATCTCCCAATTTTAGATTAGTTGGAGTATGTTTTATGTATTGCAATTTGCATTGTCATTTTTTCTATTAGGATATTTTGTAACCGAGAGATTTTATCTCCTATATCTTAAGTTATAATGAAAAGTTGGGTTTGACCAAAAAAATGTAAAGGTTGTTAGTTGTGGGTTTACCAACTTGAACCCTTCTCATTTACTGTTACATTCTTCAAATTAATTATTTGTATATCCAATTTACAAATTATATCGATATACACAACCTTTTTGTATTTGAACGAGTGTATTACCAATTGTATTATTTGCTCAAAACTTATATGCGGTTGGAAAATTGGATGTGCATATAAACCTTTCTTTGTTCAAATTAATTTGTTCAATTCTTTGGGTAAATAAACAATTCATGACTTTGGATTTCAGTATTGCTCTATCTCGGCCAAACCTCCTCCCTCATCAAATAGTTTATGTTAGAGGATATTTATGTCCAAAGAAATTCGTTTCATGGACAGAGTTTGTTATAATGAGGGATTTCAAGAAGTTTTTTTTCACAAGTTTCCCCCTTTGTTCATAATCTATTTCAACCTTTTAAAGTTGATAGAATGATTCAATGTTTCGAAGCTATCGATGAGTAAAATCGGAGTCTCAAGTTATATAGGCCTCTCAAGCTAGAGTTTCTAGAAGTCACGATTATGAATCGTCTTCAAAAGTCACATCTCAAAGTGGTCATCGTTAATTAGTAAAGAATTCGGTAAATGAATTTTGATTCTCCCAAGTTGAACATGTTCATTTCTTTTGACTTGTTATCAAAACCCAATTTATATGGTTTATTATGGTTTGTACTTTCTTTATTTTTTTTTAACTATGAACACATTATTTGCACATCATGATATGTTTGATGTTGCTCTATCCTTTGTAACCAAGTAGTTATGAAATGAAGAAATTGTGAACAAAAAAACTTATCCACAATTTTTGAACATGTGTTAGAGCATGGAAAATCTAATGAGAGTACTCTAATTGTCAAAGAATTAGCGGGAAGATTGTTCCGATGAGCCAACAGAAGTTTGCTTCTAATGTTTTTGAGAAATGTTTAACATCTGGAAGTCCAGAGGAACGGGAATTGCTTGTGAATGAGATGCTTGGCACAACTGATGAAAACGAGCCTCTTCAGGTTTGTCAAATAGATGATCATCTAGAAAAATAAAGAAATTCATAAGCTTATATGTATCTTCTTCTTATTGTGAATGTAGGCGATGATGAAGGATCAGTTTGCAAATGTGCGATTCTTTCTCAACCAATTACTTCGATTGAATAATTAGAAACAAAAGAAACGCTACTGAAAACCTAAAGAATGAAAGTACACTCGAGAATTTAACGAGTTTAGGATATGATCCTTACGTCTCGCCGGAAGCACTTGCTCTAGAATCCACTAGTTCAGCTTAATGAGCTTTCTCTTGATTACAATGGAGTTCACTCTAATCTCTGTAAAAATCCCCTTTCACCTAAATATATTATTAAAGAAGAAGTAATTAACCCAAGAACCAGTTTTAACCACCTAACTGACTAACTACTCTTCTAACTAAAATTGAACCGAAATTGGCTTCATATAACCAACCTTTACATTTAAATGAACCAAACTCTAATTTGACTAAACAAGAAACCTTCTACCCAAGACAGAGTAATACTCACACTTATAAGAAACTTGAGCTAAAGGTCACACAACCTTCAAATCTCCACCTTGAGTTTAGCTCAAAAATAACTTGAACTGGTAAACTTGGATTCCTGCTTCCGGATCTTTGAGCATTAATCTCAGCTCCTTAAACCTCACATAAACCCATGTGACTTCATATCTCTTGTGTAAACCCACACAGCTTCATAAATTATGATCTTTTGCACCTAATATTCAGACACTCTGATCATCTTCAAGGCTTTTTGAAACTTCCCTACTGATAATATCTTTCTGAAGATATCCGATGGATTGTATTCTGTAGCTATTTTCTCAACCTTGATGTTGTCTTTTGATATTAAATCTCTAATGAAATTTAATTTTAAGGTCATATGCTTTGTTCTTTCATGAAACACAACATTCTTGGATATTGCTATAGCACTCTGTGAATCACAAAAGATACTTACTAAATTCTGACCAAAACCCAATTCATTCATCAAACCTTTAAGCTATACATCTTCTTTTGCTGCATCCGTAAGTATCATATATTCAGCCTATGTTGTTCAAAGGGATACTATCCTCTGAAGATTTTATCTCCAACTGATTGGATTGCCTCCTACTGTGAAAACCATACTCGTTCTTGATCTCCTTCTATCATTATGCCCTGCAAAAGTCTGAGTCACAATACCCTTGTACCAAAAAATCATTCCCTACTTTGTAGTTGAGCTTTACACCTAGCGATCCTCTTATATACCTTAATATTCACTTCACAACTTGCCAATACTCCTTCAAAGGCTTACTCATGTACCTGCATACTAGTCCCACAAAATATGCTAAGTAAGGACGAGTACCAATCATTGAGTACATTAAGCTTCCCACTACATTTTGGTAAGGTATTTTCTATATATCTTCAAATTGGACATGTACTTCTATGTTAGTGGCTGCCCTGAGCTTAAAATGTATTCCCATTGGTGTGGCTATTGGTTTTGACTGATCCATCTTGAAATTTCCTAGAACTTTTAGGAGATAGCCTTCTTGAGAATCTGTGAGTATTCCATTTGTTTTGTCTCTTTGAATAACCATGCCCAATATCTTCTTGGCTTCTCTCATATCCTTCATGTCAAACTCTGAGCTTAACAACCTCTTCAATTCATCTACTTGTTTCTTGTCCTTAGAAGCTATCAGAATGTCATCTATATATAAAAGCATAAATACATATTGTTGATTTTTCTGCATTTTATAGTAGATACAATTGTCATATTCACTTCTTTCATATCTTTTTGTCTTCATGAAGTTGTTAAATATATTGTTCCACTGTCTAGGTGATTGTTTTAACCCATATAGTGACCTCTTCAATAGGCAAACCTTGTCTGAATGTTTCTTATTTACAAATTCTTCTGGTTGCTCCATATATATCATTTCTTCTAAGTACTCGTAAAGAAATAATGTTTTAATGTCTAATTGATGTAGTTCTATATTGAAGTTTACCACAACTGAAAGAAAGAAACCTGATTGAGACGTGTTTTACTACTGGAGCAAAATTTTCTCTATAATTTATTCCTTCCTTCTGACAATATCCTTTGCCACCAGTCTTACTTTGAACCTTGGACCTTCTTCTTCTGTGAAATCTGGTTTTCTCTTTAATATCCACTTATAACCTATTGGTCTTTGTGATTTGTATCTCTCTTCTAGTGTCCATGTGTTGTTCTTGATTAATGATGCCATTTCCTCATTTGCATATGCTATCCACTTCTCTTTATCTGGATCCATTACAACTTCTTTGTAGCTTGCAAGTTCTAATCTTCCACCATCCTCTGTTGCATTAAATGCCTAACCTGCAAGATCATCATCACTGTCATACAGTTCATAATCGTTGTACCTTTGTGGTGGTCTAGCTTGTCTCCTCGTCCTGTCTCTAACAAGTTGATAGCTTTCTAATCCTTGTGAGTCCATATTTGTATCCACTGCCAGATCTTCTGTTTGGTGCTCATTATTGTTATCATCCGTAGCTCCACCTTGAATTTTATATTGGTCTTCTACCTGGTTTCCTGCAAGATCAATGCTCACAAGTTTGTCAGTAACTGTAAATTCATGATCATTTTGAGCTTGATTTTGTATGTCTTTAAACATGACTTCTTCTCTAAAGACTACTTTTCTGCTAATCATGCATCTTCTGTCTTCTAATACCCAAATTCTGAAACCTTTGACACCTTCTAGATAGCCCACAAATACTCCATTCTTAGCTCTTGGATTGAGCTTTCCCTCATCATTATGGATGTAGGCTATACAGGCAAATCTTTTCAGATTTGACAAATTTGGAACTGCTGATGTCCATTCTTCTTCTGGGATTTTAAAATTAATTACTGATGAGGGAGTTCTGTTGATGAGGTAAACTATTGTGGCTGTTGTTTCAGCCCAAAACTGCTTTCCTAGTCCACTTTCACTCAGCATGCTTCTTACCTTGTTCATTATGGTGCGGTTTAAGTGTTTAACCTTTATGCAATACCATTTTGTTGGGACGTGTAAGTACATGTCTTGTGTCTTACCACTCCTTTGCGGAAATTATCAAACCTCTGGTTACAGTATTCTAATCCATTGTTTATCATCAACTTTTTAATTTCCTTCTGGTTTGAGTCTCTACCATCTTTTTCCATTCAACAAACTTGTTAAATGCCTCATCTTTAGTCTTAAGAAAGTAGATCTAGACTTTTCTGGTCTTGTCATATGCAAAAGAAATGAAATATTGAAAATTTCCAAGACTCATGGGGACATTTGGGGATCCCCATAAGTCAGAGTACACATAGTCTAACTTCTCTTTAGTTACATGTTTAGCTGCACTGAAACTGATCTTGTGTGTCTTTCCTATCACACAGTATTCACAAAAGCTTAAGTCTGAAATCTTACTACTACCAAAGTAACTTTATGATGTAGCAGATCCATACTTTTCTGTCCTATGTGACCCATTTGACTATGCCAAAGTTTAGTGTTGTCTGTTGATGCACTAATGCTTTCTCCTTATCTTGTTGTTGCAGAACATTGACTTGTTATCCTTCCCTGGAGTACATATAATGTGTCTTTGTCTACCCTTTTTCTCTTAAGTATGACAAGACTACCTTTCACTACTTTGAGATTTTCATTTGCTCCACGAAACTTACAACCCTTTTGTTCTAATGTACTTAGAGATATCAAGTTCCTTGAGATGTCTGGCATATACCTTACAACTTTTAACAGATAGGTAGTGCCATCTTCATTTTCGAATCTAATTGAGCATATTCCTCTTACACTGGTATATAAGTCATTAGCCATTCTTACCTTGCCTGATGCATATTCATCAAGTTCAACGAATACGTCCTTTCTTGATGTCATGTGAAATGAAGATGCGGTATCCGGGAGCCGCTCATTTGAATATGTGATATCTCGAATTGAATTCACCTCTGATGCCACAAGGCCTAACACATCTTGAGCATCATCTTTGGCATGAGAGGGTTCTGCTCTGTCATGCACGTGTCCTTTGTTCTTATTCCTCTCAAGCCATTTGTAACATTGCTTCTTGTAATGGCCTTCTTTTCCATATATCCAGCAGATCTCTTTACCATCTCTTGATTTTTATCTTCCCTTGTTTTTCCCTTTTCCTTCCTGTGCATTCTTGTTTTCTGATCTTCCTCGTACAAAATAACCTTAGGTTGTGCCACCTTTTGTACATGATCCTTCCTTAAGTTTCTTCTCTTTGGATCTTGCTGCACTTACAACTTCTTCCATCTTTATGACTTCCCTGCTGTACTTCATTGTTTCCTTCAGCTACTTTTGTGGAAGAGAGTTAAGCAAAAGAATAGCCTAAACCTCCCCATGGACCTCAATTGAGAGGTTACTTAAGTCACCAATCAATCGCAGGAAATCATCCATATTTTCATCAATTGTTCTATTGTCTTGCATCTTATACAAATACAATTTGAGTTGAGAGTTTACTCTGTTTGGTAGAGACTTGGACATGTACAATCTTTCCAATGTGTCACATGTTTCTGCAGCAGTCTTGCATTTCTCGGTCTTTCTGAGGACGTGATCTCCCACATTCAGTAGAATGATGTTCATTGCCTTTTCACATCTTTCTAATCTTGCTTCTTCTGCTTCTTTCTTCTTCTTGATTGCTTCAGGTGTTTGGACTTCTTGCTCATGTGGTGTCTTGTCTTCGACCTTTTCCACCAGTACATCTTTGAGACTTGAGATGCTTAAATGAGCATACATTCGCCGTTTCCAAAGTAAGAAATCACTGGATCCGTCGAATCTTTCCACCTTTACCTTCATTCTTGACATTGATTCTTTGATGGTGAAATCAATATGTTCTCTACTTCAATCTTCAGGCTCCGATACCAATTTGTGCGATTCTTCCTCAACCAATAACTTCGATTGAATGATTAGAAACAAAAAAAAACGCTACTGAAAACTTAAAGAATGAAAGTACACTCGATAATTTAACGAGTTTGGGATATGATCCTTACGTCTCGCCGGAAGCACTTGCTCCGGAGTCCACTAAATCAGCTCAAATGAGCTCTTTCTTGATTACAATGGAGTTCACACTAATCTATGTAAAAATCTCCCTTTTACCTAAATATACTATTAAAGAAGAAGTAATGAACCCAAGAACCGGTTTTAACCACCTAACTGACTAACTACTCTTCTAACTAAAATTGAGCCTTAACATTTAAATGAACCGGACTCTAATTTGACTAAACCAGAAACCTTCTACCCGAGACAGAGTAATACTCACACTAATAAGAAACTTGAGCTTAAGGTCACACAACCTTCAGCAAACTATGTAGTGCAAAAAGTTCTAGTGACATGTGATGACCAACATCATGAACCGATACTTACTCGAATTTTAGTGCATCTTAATGCTTTAAAGAAATACACTAGTGGAAAGCATATTGTTGCCTGGGCCGGAAAAACTCGTTGGGTGCTGGAGGTATGTATTGTTTTCTCCTCTTCTATGGCTCCGAAGTTTCAACCTTTAAGTGGTTTTGTATCATGTGCCGAGAGGAGAATGGTTTTGCAGTCCCTGAATCATGTAAGAGCGGTTTGTCTTTGTAATAAAAACATGTGATAATCTCAGAGTCTTACAAAAACAAGATCGATATTTGTCTCTGTAACAATGTAGACAATATCATTCAAGATCAATGTCAATGTCATCATCTTCAATCTTCTGACCAAAACCTCTTGGTCCAGCTTTGGCTCTCGTTGCTTTCTTCTTTCCACTCTTCTTAGACCTCTTCGCTGCCTCTTCTTTCTCAAACTTCTCTCTTTCCCTTTTCCCCAGAAATTCAGTCACTCCAATGTACACAACCTGTAAATAATTCACTATCAGGATCTTACAAAAAATCGGTTTAGAAACTCGCGAACCGGGTTTCAGATTTGGTTCCAAATTCGAATTGGACAAGTTAGGATAAGACGGGATTGTAGTCGTGGATAAACTTACACCAATTGTGAGGACAGTGAGAGCAAGAAAAGCGACAATGAGAAGCACTTGTATAATTAAAGCAACACCATCTTGATCACCACTGGACACAATAGCTTCGGAAGAAGTAGAAGAAGAAGAAACGATCTCTTGAGAAATTTCCTCTGGAGTTGCAGAGGATCTCCATTGCTTGGTTTTTTGCAGGTGAAGAAGAACAACATTAGGAGGAGCTTGAATTTCAAAAGACAAGACCTTTTTCCTTGAAACAGACCAAAATATTGGAGACAAATGGTGAGTTTTAGCTGGATTTTGTAATATCGGTCTGAAATTCGAAAGGGATAGAGATGATGTCGTTGTCGTTGTCGCAGACATCGTTCGTCCACTTCCACTCTCTCGCAACTCTTCACAACCGAGTATTTTATTTATCTTGTGACTGAAAAGAAGACTATAAAAATTATAAATGGGCTGTGAAATGCCCAATATATATTAAAGCAAACCCAATATATTATTCGATGGCATTTTTATTTATGTGAGGATTTAACGAAGCGCTGAGAAAAAATTTTACCTAGTTTTTATAGGAAAAATTGTCAACAAAATCTTCAACTTCCCATTTTAGGTCTAAAAATATGTATTTTTAAGTAATTCGTTTTAATCTTAAATTTCTAAGGTTGAATTCATTTTAATCTCTATTTTTTGTTGACTAGACTATTTTAGAGACATGATTAGTCAACGTTAAATAGCCTTCAACAGAGTTATTAACTATGATAATTTAACGTTTATAAACAAATTGTGTCGTTAATGAACCCAAAAAATCGAAACCTAATAAAAATCGTCGTTTTGGCTACTGCTCATAAACTCCGGCGAATACAAATCCTCTTCTTTCAGGCGATCTTCTTTTCGAGTCATGTATGTTTGTTTGGACTTATTGGTTTCCAATGATGCTTATATTGTTTCGATACTCAAAACCAATATGTTGATCATATCGTTTCATTACTACGAGCTTATTACTTGTTGACTTTTTGGCTAAATAACCATGATCTTCTCTTCAATTTCTCAATTGAAAGTAGTTTCAGTTTGATGCACGTCTCTATGTTTTATTAATTCAAGCTATTATACTCAATGATATTCTGTAGTTTTTTTTTTACGTTTATTAGGGAATTACATGTTCTTTTTGTTTTATTGATTTGATATTTTTGTAGTTTCCAATGATGCTTATATTGTTTCGATACTCAAAACCAATATGTTGATTATATGGTTTCATTATTACGAGCTTATTACTTGTTGACTTTTTGGCTAAATAACCATAATCTTCTCTTCAATTTCTCAACTGAAAGTAGTTTCAATTTGATCCACGTTTTTATGTTTTATTAATTCAAGCTATTAGACACAATGGTGTTCTATAGTTTTTGTTTTTACGTTTATTAGAGTAGGATCACATGTTCTTTTTGTTTTATTAATTTGATATTTTGTATTGATATAAGTTTGTAGACATGTCTGCTCAGAGAGCAAAACTTCGGACATGGCGTCATAATACAGTAGAGAGTGCAATTGTTAGAGATGAAAGTGTTGGTAATGTTGAACAAGTTTCTGATGCTGGTGCTGACGGCAATGATGCAGGTGATGAATGTGATGTTCTCGCGAATGAAATATATGATGATTTAGTAGATGATGTTGAGGATATATGTTTCGATGTTGAAGAAGAAAATTGTAGGGACTTATCCGTTCATTTTGGAGATATTGTTGGAGACAAAGAAGAAAGTGATGGTGATAGCGGAGATGATATTTGGGATTATGATAAGATACTTGATCCATTATCATCAGATGAAGACGAAGAAGAAGTTGAACGTCGAGAATTGCTGGCCAATATAGTAGACAGTGATGAACTATTATTTTTAGGGAAAAAATTTGGACGTGCAGCCGATTTTAAAACTTTTCTTCTTAGGTATTCACTTAAGAGCAGATATGACATCAAACTTTGCAAGTCAACGGTTTCTAAGCTTGCTGCAAAATGCTCTGATGAAGTAAGTAAGTGTCCGTGGCGTTTTTATGCTCATGAAAAGAGGAAACACAAATTGCAGATTAAGGTATATGTGAATGAGCATATTTGTATTAGGTCAGGGTATTCTAAAATGCTGAAGAGATCATCAATTGCAATGTTTTTTGAGGAGAGGCTGAGAATTAATCATAAAGTCACTAAAAAAGAATGGCATATGAGATAAAGAGGAAATACAATTTGGTTGTCACTGATGAAAATGTGCAAAAGCCAGATCAAAGATATTTAGAGAAAGAAAAGCTAGTCATGAGACTCATTTTTCATGTATATGGGACTACCAAGCAGAAATTCTTCGATCAAATCCGTATTCAACAATGATAATTGAGACTATACAAGGGATAAATCCAGGCAGCAAGAAAAGATTTGATAGGTTGTATGTCTGCTTTGAAGCACAAAGAGAATCGTGGATAGAGACTTGTAGAGCTATTATAGGGTTGGATGGAGCCTTCTTAAAGTGGGACATAAATGACATCTTTTGGCTGCAATAGGTAGAGATGGAGATTATAGGATAGTGCCAATAGCATGGGCTATAGTTGAAGTGGAGAACAATATAAAATGGGAATGGTTTGTTAAACTCTTGAAAGATGATTTGAGATTGGGTGATGGAAGTAAGTACACAATAATTTCAGACAAGCATAAGGTTAGTTTTCTTAATCCGCACAATTTTTTTTCCTCTGCATTTTCTACTTTGATACTAATTAAAATGTTTATCAAAACATGATTCTGTAGGGTCTTGTGAACGATGTCAAGATGGAGCTACCATAAGTAGAACATAGAATGTGTTTAAGACACTTTTTGACTAACTAGAAGAGAGACACCAAAGATCCTGAGTTGGAGCGTTTGTTTTGGATAATTGCACGCAGCTACACAGAAGGTGAATATGCTGATAATATGTAGGCATTACAAAATTATAATGCAGGTGCATATGTGTGAGAGCAAGTTTCCCCTCACACCCAAATTGATTGAATCAAGTGTTAAGA
>OVBE01007636.1:0-18225 GCA_900406425.1 Iberis pinnata
TAATACTTGGCGAGATTAATAAGGTCTTCTAGAAGCTGAAACTTACCTTCCAAGGCTAAGTAACTTACCTTCCAAGGCTCAGAAACTTACCTTCCAAGTCTCATCTTCTAGAAGTTACTTTCCATTTCTTTCTAGTGTATTTATTTTTAGTTTCCTTTGAGAAATGGGATATGTTATAAAATCCCTAGGCACATGTGCCTATTTAAAGGTTTCGAAACCTATTGTTTTCTTTAGCAAAGATTTTAGTCAAAATTTTAAGAGTTTTTTTGAGAAACAATGATCAAATTCCCTTGCTCATTGGATTGAGAATCCTAATTGTTCTTCATCTGTGAAAGATTCAGAACTCCTTCTATCCTTATTTGTCTAATCCATAAGACTTACAAGTTTTCCATCTATCTCTTTCCATCCCCTTTGTTCGAAATTCATCATCCAAAACCAGCCATATCATTGAGCACATGTTCGATCATCACAACCAACCTCATCAGCAATTCCCTAAGAAGTCTCGGCCTAATCTTCATTGCATAATCACCTTGCATCATCCAACACCTTCAGACAGCCTTATCATCCTAGTATAGTCGAAACTTCAAGAGCAAGTTGTCATCATAATCGCATCAGCCCTTGCATCATTGTCGAAGTCTTTTAAGCCTTTGAATAGAGTTGATCCAGGATCATATCAAAAGGTATTGCTTTTTTGGATGGTGGGAGCAACCATATCAGATGTTTTAAATGTCAAGGAATGGGTCACATGGAAAAAGAATGTACTAGCAAGAAGACTTTCATGTTGCTTGATAATGGAGACATCATTTCTAAACATGAAACTGAATCTGAACCAGAAGAAGGAGAAGCACCAGCTGTTGGTGAAATGCTTGTAGCAAGAAAAACTTTGAGTGTTCAAAACAAGACAGAAGAAACAGAGCAATGTTTCACACATGTTGTTTTGTTAAAGACAAAGTATGCAGCCTCGTCATCGATGAAGGAAGTTGTACTAATGCAGCTAGTGAAAGAATGGTTGAGAAGTTGAATCTTAAGACCATTAAACATCCCAGACCTTACAAATTACAATGACTTAATGAGGGAGGACAACTACATGTTACTCATCAAGTTAATGTGCCTTTTACTATTGGAAGATATGAAGATGAAGTAATGTGTGATGTTCTGCCTATGGGATCAAGTCACATACTGTTGGGTAGGCCATGCCAATTCGATAGAAAAGTTATACATAATGGCTACACCAACAAGTACTCTTTCGAATTCCAAGACAGAAAGGTTATACTCCTACCTTTAATTCCTAGTCAAATTTATCAAGATCAAGCTCTCAAGAAGCTTAAGGATGAGAAGGAGAAGGAGAAACCTCTAAGTACCAAGCTCTACATTAAATCAGGTGAAGTTGAAAGGACTCTTTATTCAGAAAAACCAGGTTTGCTATTTGTCTATAGAGAACTTCTTGCGAGTTTCATTAACCTTGCACATGAACTTCCTACTGGTATGTCTAAATTATTGCAGGAATGTAGTGATGTTTTCCCTGAAGAAGCACCAAAAGGTCTTCCACCAATATGTGGCATAGAACATCAAATAGACTTTATTCCAGGAGCAACACTACCTAATAGACCAGCCTATAGGACAAATCCTGTTGAAACTAAAGAACTTCAGAGGCAAGTTGAGGAGTTGATGAGAAAAGGCCACATAAGAGAAAGCATGAGTCCTTGCGTTGTACCAGTCTTACTTGTACCTAAAAAAGGATGGCACATGGAGAATGTGTGTGGATTGTAGAGCCATCAACAACATTACTGTAAAGTATTGCCACCCTATTCCTAGATTAGATGATATGCTAGATGAGTTAAGTGGTTCCACTATCTTTTATAAAATTGATCTTATAAGTGGTTATCATCAGTTAGGATGAAGGAAGGTGATGAGTGGAAAACTGCTTTTAAAATGAAACAGGGGCTATATGAATGGCTTCTTATGCCATTTGGTTTAACAAATGCACCTAGTACTTTTATGAGATTAATGAATCACATTCTTAGAAACTTCATTGGAGTATTCATTGTTGTTTACTTTGAGGATATACTGATTTATATTAAGAACCTAGAAGAGCATCTTAAGCATATCAGTTCTGTTCTTGATGTTCTTAGGGAAGAATCTCTCTATGCTAATTTGAGTAAATGCACTTTTTGTACGGATAACCTTGTCTTCTTGGGTTTTGTAGTGAGTGTAGATGGTGTTAAAGTCAACGAGGAGAAGATAAAATCCATTAAAGATTGGCCAACTCCTAAAACTGTTGGAGAAGTAAGAAGTTTCCTTGGACTTGCTGGTTTTTATAGGAAGTTTGTCAAAGACATTAGTACTATAGCAGCACCACTTACTGAAGTGATTAAGAAAGAAGTGGGATTCAAATGGGAAAAAGCTCAAGAAAAAGCATTTCAGACCCTCAAAGAGAAGCTCACTAACTCTCATTTACTAATGTTACCAGATTTCTTGAAAACTTTTGAAATAGAATGTGATGCATCTGGTATTGGAATTGGAGTTGTTTTGATGCAGGATAAGAAACTAATTGCATATTTTAGTGAGAAACTCGGAGGATCAACAATCAACTATCCTACTTATGATAAAGAGCTTTATACATTGGTGAGGGCATTACAAACTTGGCAGCATTATCTTTGGTCCAAGGAGTTTGTCATTCACACAGATCATGAGTCATTGAAACATCTTAAAGGAAAACAAAAGTTGAACAAGAGACATGCTCGATGGAAAGAAGAAAGCTGAACAGGTTAAGAAAGTACATGAGAAAGCTAAGTAGAACATAGAGCATAAAACCAGATTGTATGCTAAACAAGCTAATAAAGGGAAGAAATGAGATGATCTTTGAAGAAGGTGATCTAGTGTGGGTTCGGTTAAGGAAAGAAAGAGTTTTAGTTGAAAGGAAGTCTAAGTTGATGCCTAGAATCGATGGACCATTCAAAGTGACCAGGAGAATCAACAACAATGCCTATCAAATTGATCTCCAAGGGATGTATAATGTGAGTAACTCATTCAATGTTTTTGGTCTTATTCCTTATGTTGCAGATTCGGATTTGAGATCAAATTCTTTTCAAGCGGGAGAGGATGATGTGATTCCAACCAGCTTCTCACAAGGAGACTCAACTAATGAAGAGATTGAGGAGATGCAAGACTTAGAAGAAACATTCAAAGTAACCGATGGAGTGATCACTAGAGCTAAGGCTAGGGAGTCAACTAAAAGAGTCAAGAGTTTACTCAGGAGGACGCAGCTAGGAGACTCAACACCAAGAGACATCTACAACATCGACACCTATGCAAATAAAAAAGAAGATCAAGGTAATACACTAAGTAACTAAGTAGCTATTTTGCACTCTATGTATGTATAGTTTCTATATTTTCTTGTACGATGTTATGTTATTTCGGGATGAAGATTATCTTGTTAATCACATGTTTTGTTGATCTTTATGTCGGTGCCGTTGTAATCGCTGCTCCCTCTAAGGTTTTCATTGGTAAATTTTATATTAAAAAGTCCATCGTCACTTTTCGTACAAATGTTTCAGCAACTTGATAAAAAATAATTTTAAGACTCGTTAATGATGTCAAATCCCCACGCTCAGAGCAACAACTTCTTGTGCAATCATTAATATTTATTATTATTCGTGTCACTAACACTTGGCATCAGCTATTACTTTCCAAATTTTAAGCCATCCTATATAAGAAACTTCAGACTATTCTATCAATGTATGATAATAAATAATATGTTATCTTTTACTATAGTGGGAGTTCCAATCATCTCTAATTTTGTGGGACAATATCAATAGCAATATCATTTTCGCTGTAATATTCTAAATTCTGGAATATGATGAATTTTATGGAGATTTTTTAAAAATTGTTTTGTATATCTATATAACTTAAGTGCTTTTGTTTTTTCTGTAGTCTGTTTAAGTGAACTTTATAGTTAAATGTGATTGATTTGGTATAGATAACTATTAAAAAAAAAGTTGATACCATATGAATAAAAATAAATAAAACACTAGTTGTTTTTCCATGTTCTATAGATCAGTTGATAAATATTTTAAACTTCTAGAAATATAAATTGATGATTGGATGTGAAATATGGTGTCCAGTGGTCATTGTATAGTGATTATTATATTTGAGAAAAATTCATTTTGTTAGTTTAGGTCAGAAAACGATTATTCTTAAATACGAAATTGCGAAATCATTTTTTTTACTAGTAAATGTAACTACAAAAACTGCGAATAGCCACGGTCCGATCCGTGGCTATAGGCCAAAATCCATGGCTATACGAAGTCATTGATAAATATTTTAAACTTCTAGAAATACAAATTGATGATTGGATGTGAAATATGGTGTCTAGTGGTCATTGTATAGTGATTATTATATTTGAGAAAAATTCATTTTGTTGGTTTAGGTCAGAAAACGATTATTCTTAAATACGAAATTGCGAAATCATTTTTTTACTAGTAAACGTAATTACAAAAACTGCGAATAGCCACGCTCCGATCCGTGGCTATAGGCCAAAATCCATGGCTATACGAAGTCATTGATAAATATTTTAAACTTCT
This sequence comes from Iberis pinnata, assembly GCA_900406425.1. Taxonomy (NCBI): domain Eukaryota; kingdom Viridiplantae; phylum Streptophyta; class Magnoliopsida; order Brassicales; family Brassicaceae; genus Iberis; species Iberis pinnata. The sequence goes on from OVBE01007636.1 coordinate 4,584, forward strand.
AGAAATACAAAATGATGATTGGATGTGAAATATGGTGTCTAGTGGTCATTGTATAGTGATTATTATATTTGAGAAAAATTCATTTTGTTGGTTTAGGTCAGAAAACGATTATTCTTAAATACGAAATTGTAAAATCATTTTTTTACTAGTAAACGTAATTACAAAAACTGCGAATAGCCACGCTCCGATCCGTGGCTATAGGCCAAAATCCATGGCTATACGAAGTCATTGATAAATATTTTAAACTTCTAGAAATACAAAATGATGATTGGATGTGAAATATGGTGTCTAGTGGTCATTGTATAGTGATTATTATATTTGAGAAAAATTCATTTTGTTGGTTTAGGTCAGAAAACGATTATTCTTAAATACGAAATTGCGAAATCATTTTTTTACTAGTAAACGTAACTACAAAAACTGCGAATAGCCACGGTCCGATCCGTGGCTATAGGCCAAAATCCATGGCTATACGAAGTCTTTGCCACGGATTAGCTACGACGTAGAAACCGTAGCTATAGTGTCATAGCTTAATTTATCCGTCATTTTCCGTGGCTAATTTTAGCCACGAACTGTCACGGATAGCCACAACTTCTATAGCTACGACATAGCCACGAAAATGGCTGTGGTAAATTTAGCCACGGAATGGTCATGAAAAACCGTGGGTAATAGTGTTACGGATTGTCACAGTTAGCCACGACCCTTATAGCTAGGTTTTAGCCATGGATTAGATCGTAGCAATTCTTGTCATGAAGTATCCGTGGAAATCTGTGACTAAGTTGCCACATATGTTTCGTGACCTTTCGTGGCTTATTTTGTTATGGATTGTCACGAAATATCTGTGGCTTATTTTACATTTGTCACGGCCAGTCCGTAGCTATCCATGACAGGTTTTTGATCTGTATTTTTTTAAAAAAATATTTGGTTTTTTGTTTGTTTAATTTGTAAAATTTAGTTTATACGTATGTTATAAAACATAATAAAACATAATATTATTATATATATATATATATATATATATATCTTAAAAGTTTTTAAATTTTTTACCAAAAACACCCAACTACAAATCCAAAAACTTAAAACATTCAGATACTCTTCTTCTTCTTCCTCCTCACGACCATCTAGACGCCGCTTGTTTTCGACAGAACCTCATGGCGTCGTGTTTGACGTAGCCGCATTCGGAGAAGAGTTCAACGTCACCGGATCATAGCCAAGGCTCTGGAGAATAATCTTCTGCATCGCAAGAATGGTCTCCACATTGCTGTTGACGCTCTTGTAGCTAGACTCAAGTGACCCAACCCGCAACTCCATGTCGATGTTACGGACCAGTGAAGCTGGTGGGGGATCCTCCGGGTCGATATTCTGGTACTAACTGCTGCCAAGACCAAAGACACGTCCTTTTTTAGGTTTAACCACCTGCCAACAAAAATGTTCAATTACTAAAACAAGCTAAACATATAACAAGAAACTATACAGAAAACAAGAAAAAGTAACGAATTACCTTCAAGTAAGTTTGATTGATGAGGCTAGGAGAACGAGTGATAGTGGAGTCACCACTATTGCTGCCACCATCTTGAGATGCTGTTTGCGATGCTAGTAGTGCAACATCAGTAACAATTTCCTTTGCCCTTGGGCATATGGAAGTGCCATCTGGACGTGTGTGCGTCTTGCGCACAATCTCAGTATAAGAAGGTGGTTATGTTGAACCAGACTTCTTTTGCTACAAAAAAACAAACAAAGAATCAGAAACTTTCTCAGAATTAGAATCAGAAACTTTCTCATAATTAGAATCAGATTCAGTAACCATAAAAAATCGGATTTAGTCACCATGATCACAACATAACTACATAACAATAAGACAGAGACAAACCAACAACATAAAAAATCAGAATCAGATTCAGTAACCATAAAAAAATCAGATTCAGTAACCATGTAAATATAACTACTTAACAATAAGAGATAGAGACAGAGACAAAGCAATAACATAAAAAATCAGATTCAGTAACAATAATTTAACAATCAGACAAAACTAATAACATAGACAATACTCAAACCAGTTAACAATCATTGAAGAAAATGTTAAAACGAATTAGAAGACTTACAATATCATAGGAAATCTTTGCAAATCCTACTGGACCAGCACAATGCTTGTGTACCCCAAGATTATCTGGATCAAAAAGTCGGTTCTCGACGTTCGTCTTTGAGAGAGCAATAGCCTCCGCTATGTCCCACTGCTCTTCTATCTCCACCCAATGATCATCACTGATATACTTAGGCTTCTTCACGTCTCTCTTTTTCTTACTGACTTTGTCTCGAACTGAATCCAAGTGCTCCTTCTTCCAGAAGTGTCTTACACGGTTATGGTGTATAGGATTCCAATAATAGCTTTGCTGTAAAAGGAAAGATAAATAATATAATAAAAATCAGAAAATGTACAATAGAAACAAAAAAGCATCCTGAAAACTAAAACATTTTACCACAAAATCTTGCCACCATTCATCTTTTTTAGATTGTGGAACCATACTCTAGTTCCACCAAGGTCCTATGAAGTTGTTCTGCCATGTGTTTCTGATGGTTTTGGTCACCTCAGGATCGATCCCAAACCTAAAAAAGAAGTATGGCAATAGTTAACTACATTAGAGAGTAAAACAAAATTAATAAAAGAAGGATATAGTTGTTAAAATATACCATATAGCTCCATTTAGCTTCATTGGATAAAGGTGAGGTAGGTTTCTTCTTGCTGGTGCTCTGAGAAAAGCCTCATGGCTGAGGGCAGATGCAGCATTAGGAGCTACAACATTGGGATCAACCACATGAGGAGCTTGAGGTGGTGGAGGTGCAACAGGGGGAGGTTGTGATGTGAGCATGGATGAACCAGAACCTGAACCGGAGCTTGAACCAGAGCAGCTTGAACCTGAAGGAAGGATCATGAGATCCAAGGCAAGAGAGATAGCTAACCAGGCCCACGTGATGCAACATTCAGACGTAGAAGATCAAGCTTGCAACATCTATCAACTGTTCAGGCTTGAAGTTCCAAAAGAAATAGATCTCTGATCAGTTAGCTAAGTGGGTAATGACTGTACTCTTTTGTCCTTAGTCGAGATGATCACTTTTTCCCGCATTGGGTTTTTGGTCAATCACTAAGGTTTTAACGAGGCACTTTATCCACTTCGTTAAAGCTTTCTGAAAAGAATTTGGAATAAGTATTTATTTATTTAAAAATAAATACTTGGCGAAAAATAAAGGAGATCTTCTAGAAGCTGAAACTTGCCTTCCAAGGCTTAGCTTCTAGAAGCTGATTTCCATTCCCATTTCTTATTGGGCCTTTTATTTCTTTTGAACTTATTTCTTTTTATTTTCCTTCAAGGAACGGGATATGTTAGAAAAATCCCTAGGCACATGAGCCTATAAATAGGTGTCGAACTCTCTCCTTATTTCTTAGCAAGTTTTATGTCGAACCCCTTTAATATTGTTTGAGAAGAACAATTGTTGAATTTATCTTGCTCATNAGTAAGAGATCCAGAAAGCCTACACTTGCTTGATTGTTTATCTCCATTTAATTCTATTCACAATCATCTCACATTCATCACAAGCTCATCTTCAAACCATCGGCTAAGACTTTATCCAAGAGTCTCGGCCATATCTTTATTTCGCAACCATCCGAGAGACCAAGCCTTCAACCAAGACTGTCTAGCCTTGTGTTGAAGCCTCCTTGTTTGTGTATCAAGCCCACAAGACCATCAGACCTTGCCTTAACCTGCAAGGCTTGTCCAAAACCAATCCTAAGGCTATCTGAGGCCTAATTCCAAGTCCGAGATATCCTATTGTCGAGCTATCTTGTTGTTGGTGATTAAGTCTTTGTCAGAGTTGATCTAGGAGCATATCAGGTTGTTATCTCTGTCTCACTCCAATAGAACCAGGCGGAGTGGTACCCTCAGAGCGACGTGAAGAACCAGAAGCTGGAGTGTGAGTAGGAGAGATTGGTGTTAGAGATGGAGTGTGATTCGGCCGAGTCATTATTCTTTTCCCTCTTCCTGCCGTTGGTGCAAACATCCATAAAAACCAGAAACTTATAATGTCAATAAACGTTTAAAACCATAAACAAACAAACTTTGAGTATCAGTTGTTCAAACATTGAGTATCAGTTATAGCAGAACAACCTTATAATGTCAACAAACATTTAAAACCAGAAACAATCAAACATTAAACTCATAATTACCAAACAAATGTTACAACATTATGTACCAAACAAAAAAACCAGAAACTTATATTGTTCGTAAACCAGAAACATTAAACTCATAAGTACCAAACAAATGTTGACAGAGACAATTTTCCAGTAGATTCACATTAAAATCAAAACAAAGACAAACCCTAAACAAACCTTACACGATTGAGTATCAGTTATAGCAGAACAAACTTATAATGTCAACAAACGTTTAAAACCAGAAACAATCAAACATTAAATTCATAAGTACCAAACAAATGTTAAAACATTAAGTACCAAACAAAAAAACCAGAAACTTATATTGTCGTAAACCAAAAACAATAAACCCATAAGTACCAAATAAATGTTGACAGAGACAATTTTCGAGTAGATTCACACTAAAATCAAAACAAAGAAAAACCCTAAACGAAACCCTAAATGAAACTAAGAAAGCCCTAAACGAAACTAAGAAAACCCAAAACAAAAGATGCACAGGAGAAAGAAGAAGAGACGGCGAGTTACGGTTACAATGAGAGAGGCGAGACAGGGAAGATGCGTCGGAGTAGAAGAAGAAGAAGAGATGGTGAGTGACGGTTACAGTGAAAGAGGCGACATAGAGAAGATGCGACGATGTTCAATTGCCGGAGAAGAAGATACGACACACTAACTAAATCGCCTTTTGGGAGAGAAACAACGATGAGAAAAAAACATAGATAGTGAAATGAAGTGGAGATTCGTGTTAAATTAGGTTAAACCTCATTTAGCTACGGATAATCTGTGGTTATCCGTGGCTTATCGTAAAAAAATTATATAAAACCCACGGATTCAGTTTTGTTTGGTTCAGTTCGGGAATCAGTTTATTCGGTTCGGTTTTTTATTTTTGAAGTTTGTTGTATTCGGTTAATTTTCGATTTGGTTCGGAAATTGGTTTATTCGGTTTGGAAATCGGTTTATTCGGTTCGGTTTTTTTTTGTTATTTTCGGCTTTTCGGTTATTTTTGGTTTTTTTGTTATTTTGGTTTTTTGGTTATTTTCAGTTTATTTGATTTGGTTCGGTTACCAAAATGGAATTTTTTTGTGTCGATCGGTTATCGAAACATAATTCGGTTTAATTCAGAAAATTCGGTTCAGTTTGTATTTCTAACCCTATTAACAAGTGTTAGGATTTATTTTTGTTTTGGGTTAAGTGTCTTAGTATTCATAAAAACATATATGTTTTTCAATAATTCTATTAATTGTAGGAGTTGGAATGGAGAATAATTTTAAACTTGAATAATAAAAGGAACAACATCATTGTTTAAATGAGGGTTGAAACCCCAAACCATAACTAATTCCTAAATCCCTATGGACTCCGAATACAATAGTGAAAATTATTCCGAAGAAGAATCAGAATCTCCTGATGATTCATCTGAACTACCATGAACATTTCCCTCGTACACATTCACGTTATAGTCACTTGCATCAGACACAATATGAGAGTTAACTCGAACCATTGTAGTAGGTGTAACAACATGGTCAAATATATCATCTTGTAATGCTGTCAAAGAGGTTTCTATATTTTCATGATATCCTCTTGGCAATACATTAATACACGCCCACCAGGCTTCAATTCTGGCGTGACCCACTTGCGGATATGGAAGAAAGCATACTTGGTCACATTGACTTGCTAACACATAAGGGTCATACTTTCTGTATCGTTTTACGAAGGGGCGACATCTATACCACTGAACGAATGTCTACGCAATCCACTACCTTCTGTGGTATCAAACCAAGTACACTTGAAAATCATAGCTTTAAGTCCAACAGCTCTATGGTACTCGATCAACAGTATTTCTTCTATAAGGCCATAATAAATTGTTTCCGTCGTATCCCGTACACAAACTCCATAGTTCTGCGTCTTCTTATTATGTCCATGACTAGAAGTGTGAAATCGATACCCACGAGTGAAGTACATAGGAAAATATGTGTAATTGCGTCTTGGACCTTGCACAAATTCCAACACCCACAATAGAAAATCAAAATTCTGTGATGCATCGTTTATCTGCATATGGTTACAAATATTAAAGATTAAAGTGTTTTCTTGACACATATACGTTAAAATTAAATGAGATGATAACTCACTCACATAATCTTTGCACCATTGGGCATAATATTTGTCTTTAGATCGATTCAGTGCATCTTCCGTTATATCTGGATGGCTAAGCGTCATATACTCTTCAAACATCATGTCCAATTAAGTCATTTTTTATTATATGGATAATATATATATATATATATATATATGTGTGTGTGAAATTAATAGATATACATCTCATAGTCTGCAAATTCTGCACAATTGATCAACATAAATGTTTGTAAGACATTGTAGTCTTCATCATTTAACCATGCATTTTTCCCTTTTCCACCAACACATCCAACATGTTCAAACATATATGGTATATCTGGATAATCGTAGGTAAATTTTATTTCTGGAGGACCTTCTTCAATTGAATCGTTATCCTCTTCTCGTAGTATTTGTGTGTGGCATATGAAATCTCTTCTTAGACACATTGTGCAACAATGGACCCTCCAATTTGTGCCTTGTTCTTCGCTTTCTTTTTCAGATGGTACATGTATCTCTCAAAAGGATACATCCATCTATACTGCAGTGGACCACCTAAAGCAGCCTCATCGGGTAAATGGACAGGTAAATGTTCCATGACGTCAAAAAACGATGGAGGAAATATTTTCTCCAAATTACACAATTTTAAGGCAATGTTCTCCTTCAGAACGTCCACGTCTTCAACTTTTAACATTCTGGTGGAAATATCTTAAAAGAAAACTGCAATATTTGTATATTAAAGCATGTTACTTTTCTCATATATAAATTAAATGAAATCATATAAATATATAATTAAGTTATATTTCTTATTAATTACCTGAATTGCCGTGTGAACATTCTTTGGTAAAAGTTCTAGAAACGCAAATTGCAGCAAGTATTGCATAATCACATGACAATCATGGCTTTTAAGTCTAGAAAATTTGCTAGAATTCTCTTCAACACATCTACTAAAATTTGAAGCATATCCATCTGGAAATCTGATATCTTTCTTCAACCATGAGAGGAAACTTTTCTTCCCTTCTTTCGATAATCTAAAGATAGGAATCGGAACCGTTCCGTCTTCTCCAATCTCTAAATCTGGTCTGTTACAAATCTATGGAAGATCGAGTCTAGATTTGATATTGTCTTTTGTCTTAGGTGCATTCAACACAATGTTGATCATATTGTCAAAAACGTTTTTCTCGATGTGCATGAAGTCTAGATTGTTCCTAATTAGGAGATTTCCCAATACGGAAGTTCCCAAAAATATATTTCTTTATCCAATTATGGTAATCTCCATATCCATCAATTGTTCGACCCGGATTCTCGTGTCCATTTCCTCCACACGGAACAGTTTCATTTAATCCGTCAATTTGGTTGATCCTTTCATGCAAAACTTCTTGTCCATTCAACCATGGTGGAGGTGTTTCTTGAACCGATTTACCTTGTCTAAATGCTGTCAAATTTCTCCGGTATGGATGATTACAAGGCAAGAATACCCGATGACAATCAAACCAACTAAATTTCCTTCCATGTTGTAACCAAAATGCATTAGCGTCTTCAAGACAATACAGACATGATACTCGACCATGCGTCATCCACCCATAAACCATTCCATAGGCCGGAAAATCACTTATCGTGCACATCAAAGCAACTCTTGTTGTAAAATTTTGCTTTCTAGAAACTCCATAAGCTGGCACACCATCACTCCATAACATCTGTAACTCTTCTATCAATGGTAGGAGATAAATATCAAGACTTTTCTTAGGATGTTTTGAGCCAAGAACCAAAATCGATAAGTAGAAATACTCTCTTTTCATGTACATGCGTGGAGTGAGATTATACAGAGTTACTATAACTGGCCAAACTGAGTGTGCCTCACCATTCATACCAATTGGGCTAACACCATCTGTTGACAAACCAAGATATATATTTCGACTTTCTTCAGCAAATTCAGGATATACCTGATTAAAATGTTTCCACGCATTACTGTCTGATGGGTGATGCATTTCTCCTTCAGGAAAAACATGCTCTGCGTGCCATCGCATTTCACTCGCTATTTGCTCCATCTGGTATAATCGTAACAACCTTTGTGCAATAGGTAGATAAAACATTTGTTTCTTTGCTTTATTTTTCCCCGTTCCATCGTTGGGGTAATACTTATCTTTTTTGCAGAAAACAGCTTTGCATAAGATTTAGATCATCCCCTTTCCAGATAAGCATGCAGTTGTCCTCACACACATCAATCTTCACTACCGCTAAACCTAGTGACGCGTCAGCTTCTTTGTCTCATAGTATGAATGTGGAGCTCTATTTGGTTGTGGAAGAATGCGTTTTATTGTCGATGCCCACTGATCAATATATCCCTCACTCATATTCTTCGTCATCTTTAAGTTCATAATACGCGACGCTAAAAAACACTGTGATAATCTGTCAACACACCCATCATAAAGCGGTTCGCTAGCTTCTTTAAACGCTTTAAAAAAAAACTATCAGAATGTGGATCTTCCTCTACATTTGGCTGAATATGCTCTTCTTCGACATTTGGCGGAATATTATCATCAATGGGAGGGTCTTCGCTCATATTAACATCACCATATTGAAATAATTCATCATCATCTTCAATTGGAACTTTTATACCACCATAACCACCATAATCAGCCAAATTACCTTCCCAATTAGTTTGTTCTCCTCCTACAATATAATTAAGACTAGGCATAGAACACTCGCCAACATCGAAACAATTTTCACCATGACACGTCCAAATATAATAGTTACTTTTAAAACCTTTCAAATAGAGGTGTCGAGATAAGGTTTGAGTGTCACGATGCTTCATATTTCTACACCGGGAACAAGGACACAACATAGTTCCTCGTTCTTGATATGAAGCTTGATTACACACAAAATTGATAAAAGCATTTATACCTTCTTTAAATTATTCAGTCACACAATTTCTTTCAAGATCAATACGTCGATCTATCCACTCTCTTGAGCGAAAATAACCAGCCATTTTCGCCTCTCACTTCTCTTCTAACGATATTATCAGTTCTACAACAAAAGAAACAAGAATGTGTCGGTTTAAGTTCTTAAAATAGTCACGGAACAGAATCCGTAGCTAATTTTAGCCACGAATTCTGCCACGGAAAGCATACCGTGGCTTATTTTCAATAATATCTTCCGACATGCGTAGACTGATTTGACAATACGGTTAAGCTACGGAAAGCACCGTAACAAAATCGTGGCAAATGTTTGTCACGGATTAGCTACGGCTCTTTTCCGTGACTAATATGTGGCTTATTTGTCACGACTTGTCACAGATTAGCCACATATAGGATAAATCACAAACCGTGGCTATTCCGTGACAATTTTATTTTTAGCTACAGACTGGCCGTGACAAGGTCATAGCTAATACGATTTCTTTTGTAGTGAACATGATGCCATGTTTTAAGTTCATTGAAAAACTCGGTCGGTCAATTTTTCGAAGATATCATTCTCTCAGAAGAGAGATTAAAGAAAAGTATGTGGATCACAATTAATCACGACCGTAGTCTGCAGAGTGATATTGAGATTAAACATCAATGTCGAAATTATGGATTCCAATATAAAATTATATCGAAAACTAAGTTACAAATCTCATGTTATAAGTTTCAAAACCATTGTTATCTTATAAGTTTCAAAACCATTGTTATCAGAATCTTTCCAATTATTTTCAATTGGTTTTGATTGTTAGTTAGAAAATTTATAATTTCATTTTTAATAGCCAAAAAACCAAGGAAATAAAACCAAGGAAAGTAAGATTTATTTCAAGATAATTAATGATGCATTCATAAATTAAAAGAGTAATAAAATACCTCATTAAAAATGGAGATAATTCAACACTACTTTATCAACATGTTAATTCCTGAATTCATTATTAATTGACTTTAAATTTGAAACTCATAGATACTAGTGGTGAAACTGTAGCGATCAATTCTTCAAACAAGTTTTACAAAAAAAGGTATATAGTTGTGATATAATTTTCTTATAACACTTTAAAAGTGTTCTTAATCAAATAGTTAAAAGTTAATATTTTGTAATATCTTTTTAAGGACAAAAAAACACTTCCACATAAGAAAGAAAATTCAAATAATTAAAAATTCAATTTTGTATTTTTTAAAGGACAAAAAACACTTACACATAAGAAAATGAACATAAGACTTGATGGAATCTTTTGTACAGAAAATAGATAATGTTAAAAATATATATAGGTTTGGCCAAGTTGTTTTGTCTAAAGGTAATAGATAATGTTTTATGAAAAATATAAACAGTTTCTAATGATTCTTCCATTTGAAATGTAAAGACAAAAACTTTAAGCACATAAAATACTTATATAATGCATAGATTGTGTGGTTACACGTATGATTCGACCATTTGTGCTTTCTCCATCCCTTGTTTTGCATCTTTCGTGAGCTTAATTAATTTATATTCGTATTATAACCAAATTTAGTACTTCATTGGTGTAACTAATTTTTTCTTATCGATTCTGGTAGGGATGAAACGGACGGTGGTTGGAGAAGAAAGAACAGAAAAATATTTAACCTATGAAATATATACATGTGTGTATGTGCAATTCAAAATTTCGACAGAACTAAATAAAATTAAAACTAAAAAGGTCAAAACATATAAAATAAAAACAAGAAAATAAATAATGAATATAACGGACCGGAGATCGTGCCGTTTATCTGGGCAGTTTCCGACGGTTAATACCGGAGTTTTCTACCAACTTCGACGAAATAAGTTATGGAATCCTTTCTCTTGGCATCGTGGTTATAGGAGAGCAGCTATCTCAAATTATCCACAATTTACTCCTCTCTATAAATGGGTTATCTGGTTTCCTAATTTGGGTCTCAATCTTTTTTTCAAATATTGACACTCAAATCCTCAATTCATGGCCGATAACATTCAACATGACATTGACAATCTCAATTTGGGTTTCAATGATCTCCCTGTTGTTTTACCAATGGATGTTGTGAGTCAAGCAGTGTATGAGAACCAATACTGCATCATTGGTCGTCCTCTTATGTCCCGGAAACAAAACATTCGATCCATCATCGTTAATTTGCCGAGAAGTTGGGGTCAAGTCGGTCTTTTTTGCGGCCGTATCATTGAAGGCCACCGTTTCCAGATCGTTTTTTCATCTGCAGAAGCGATGCAGATGGTGATTCAAAGAGGTCCTTGGTCCTTCTCCGACTACATGCTAGCAATTCAACAATGGCGTCCTGGAGTTCTTCATGACCTTAACCACATACCATTTTGGATTCAGGTCAGAGGGATACCCAATCTAGTATCTCAATCGTCCTGTAGTGGAGCATATTGCTGCTGCAATAGGTCAAGTCCTGGACATCGAGTTCAAACCCAATTTGGAGTTTCTTATGGAATACATTCGTGTGCAAATCAACTGGAATGTTGATTTACCATTGCATTTCCATCGTCACTTTCAGTTTTTTCGTGGAGTTAATACTTTGCTCCATTTTAAATATGAACGTTTAAGAGGCTTATGTGATATTTGTGATTTACTAACGCATGACACATGAGATTGTTTGGTACCAAATGGTGGAGCAGATGATGGTCCTCCGGAGGATGAGGATGATGATAACCCGCAAGAAAATGCTTTTATTCAGCCTCATGAAGAGCGGAGCATCATTATCAGATAAATTCAAGAGGATGAGTCTAATCCAATTGATGCAATTCCATTATCAATGATAGAAGAACCGGATGATTCAAAACTTCAGTACTAAGAAACTTAGATTTCCTTTGTCAACCGTAAAAGGAAGTTCACAGACAAGGCGGGACCAAGCACACATTCAGAAGATGCACCTGAGACATCCTCTGATGTTCCTACTCCTAATTCAACAACTGAAATCAGAGGCACAGTGGGCCCAATACCACCTCCAGAAATATGAGGAAAATAGCTTGGAACTGCCGAGGACTTGGAAGTGACTTGGTGGTTCGACATCTAACGGATTTGAAGAAATGCTTCAATCCATATTTTATCTTCCTCGCGGAGACAAAGAAGCAGGATCATTATGTAGCAAGTGTTATTTCTGATTTAGGTTTCAATAGTATTTGTTTAGTATCTTCTGTTGGTATTGGTGGTGGTTTAGCTCTCATGTGGAAATCCCACCTTTCAGTTTCTGTTCTTAGTTCAAATGCAAATCTAGTTGATGTATTTATTGAGGTTAATGGAATGAAGTTTCACTTGTATTGTGTGTATGGCCATCCCCGTTTGAATCAAAGACAAAGAGTATGAAATGATATTATAAATATAGCTGGTTCAAGAGTAGGACCATGGATTTGTTTAGGAGACTTCAATGAAATTTTGGATAATTCAGAGAAGATTGGGGGTATTGTAAGTCCTGAAAGATTTTTTTAAGATTTCAGACACATTTATCAATTTTGTGAGTTTAAAGATCTATGTTATACTGGGGATAAATTCTCATGGGTGGGAAAAAGATCTGATATGGACATCAAATGCTTCTTAGATAGAACTTTAGTCAATACTGCCTGGTTTAATCTTTTCCCAGCATCTTCTTATGAGTGTTTTTTTTTTTGGATATGAAGTCTAGTAACTAGATTTTTGGATATAGGTGTTTCTAATCATAGGCATGTAGTTACTAGATTTCTTAGTGATACAGAGGAATATCATCATTTTTTCAAGTTTGATCATCGTTACCATGATAATTTGCAATTCAGAAACAACGTGAAACAAGGCTGGGGTTGTTCTACTTTAGCTTCACCAACATTATCTTCCAGATTAGCTTCTTGTCATTCTGTTTTATCTAAATGGCACAGACAACATGTACGAAACTCAAAGGAAAAAATTATCTTTTATAAGTACAAACTGAATGAAGCCATTAAGCAAGCACTACAAGAAAAAGTCTCATTGATAGCACACGATTAACGCTATAAAAGGTCTTTCATAGCGTTTCCATAAACGCTATGACTGGACCAGCTATCGTAGGTCGGTCACTTATTATAGCGTTAACGAAAACTGCTATCGTATAATACACTACAATAGAGTTTGAATGTATTGCTATGTTATATCTAATTTATTGATAGCGTTTTAGTTTGGTTGCTATCAAATATCTTTTTACGATAGCATTTATATTTCCTGTTATAATACATCATTGTCAACAATAGCATTTATAATTTCTGTTATAATATGTCGTTGTCAACAATAGCGTTAATATTATTATCTTTGATATGTCCTCATCTATTATGGCATAATTTTATAAACGCTATAGCATACTGTTAGGTAAGATAACTGTTAGATTTATGCTATAGTAGTATTAGTATAATGATAGCTTTGTATAATGTGCTATC
>OVBE01007637.1:0-18225 GCA_900406425.1 Iberis pinnata
ATATGGTGTAAATTTCAAATTACATTCACAATTAAGTGTAGTTTAGCAAAATTATCTTATAATTAATGTAAGCAATAAATTATGAGTAATTAATTAGTAAACAAACCTTGTAGCTAGCTCTTGATTCGAGCCATTCAGCTATGGTGAATAAGAACACAACTGCTGCAGCCTCCATGAAATCTTGCATAGCAAGTGTTGCAATCACTGTTTCCATGATCTTTTATTACTAAAACATTATAAACATCAATATATGGGAAGGAACTTGGATTAAATTGTAATTACCGGTAATGATGACAAGAATGTTGATATCGAACCTAAGCCTTGTGATAGAAGCAAAGGCTTTTGCAAGAATCGGATAAATACCGGCGGCTACTGCTGCAACGGCGATCCAACGTAAAGGCGAATATACGAATTTTAACGTGGACAAGAGGAGGAGTACGCCGGAAACAACCGCGAAAGGGTTTGGCCATTTGTTCTTAAAGTTGGTATCTCCGGTTACTTTCACATTCGCTTCTAGTCTTGCTTGGTTCAATGCCTTTACTGCACCACAACCACAATATATAACATGTAACAAATGTTTTTTTAACAATATTTTTGAAATAATTAAGAGTGTGATATTATTGGGATATAAAGTTATATGTTTGGTAGTTTGTGAAATTCTTCTTAATTAAGAGATTAAAAGAAAGAAAAAGAAAATGAAGATATGTTCTTGTGTAAAAAATAATAATTATTTTTTTGACTTGGAAAAATAAAATGAATATAGTATGGATGGTTTACCAATTTCAAACGGGGAGATGAGGAGACTGTCGTGGAGAACAATCACGGTTCTTGAGGGAACGATGACGGAATATTCCTCAACTCCGTCTAGAGACTTGAGAATATTCTCAATTAGAGGAATCTCCGACGTACAACAGATTCCATTAACATCGAAGTAAGTCTTCTGCAACTTCTTTGTCCTTTTCTCATCTTTTATGGCCATTTCAGTCAACTTGTTATTTATATGATCTACAAATTACATCACAATAAATCATTATTTTATATATACATTTACAAAAAAAAAGACATTACTGTATTATTTATATGATCTACAAATTACATCGCAATAAATCATTATTTTATATATATAGGCTAAAAACGTGATTTTGAAGGTCTTTATTTGGAGTACATAAAGAAACTTTGACGAAGATAAGTGTTTTTGTATACCTGAAGAGCAAGAGCTAGTAGCCAAAGAGAAAAAACTTGAAAATCAAACCGGGTTGGTTTGGTTTGGTTTGGTTTGATTTATCCGATTAAGGCGAGAGGTGTAAGAATATAGAGACGAATTAAGATTTGAGGTGAAGATGTCCAGAAATATCAACTGTTGTTATATAGCAATGTTCGATTGAATATGATTGGTTGGTTTTCTATAGCATTTTTGAAGCTATTAACTTTTTTATAATATATTATTGAACAAGAAATTCCTAAGGTAATTAGCCTATAAACTCCGTTGATTCAGCTCAACTATGAAAGTTTGGAAAACAAGTTAAATGAATCTAGCAAGGAAGAGAGCTAGATCTCTGTTTCTTATTTTTTATTATTTACTAACAAAAACAGCAAGGCTTTAATCCAAGTCACAAGTGACTATGGAATGTTTATCTCAAAATCTACAAAGCATCATATCTAAAACAACTGAATCTATCTCAAAAGAAATTGACAATAAACAAATAAAAACCAAATTTGTAAAATATGTCAAAAACCCATTAACCTTTTAAGCTCACATCCATAAATATGCTGCGGCAGTGCGGCATAATTTTTTTAACATCAACATTCAACACTATGGTTAAAGTAGAATTATTTTTCTATAACAATTTCTTTTCAATAATCGATTTACTTTTGTTGTTATTTTTTTCATCTCCTAATCTATCCAACCTAATCTAATCTAAACTACAACTTTTAGAATTTGAACTCATGCCAAAATCCAAGCCAAACGACTTACTTCCTACTAGACCACTAAAGATCGGCTGCTTTTGCTGTTTTATATACGATCACATAGTAAAAGGAAAAAAAATAATTACAACAAATGCCATAAAATTCACTTAGTTTATTTAATATATTGGCAATAGTTTAGACAAAATACTGTATTTCACATCAAATGCTACTACTTTAATGCTCCTACACTAATAGAACGTTTAATTTTGGAAAAAACAAAACAAAATTATTTTTTTATTCTAAGATCACAAATGTCAGTTGCTTTTCACCCACTTTCCACATAAAAATAATTTCTCTTTCAGAAATCAACCTTTTCAAATCGCAGAACTTTCCCAAATCGTCGGCGAGTGTATGAGATAGAAATATCGGAGATGTCATTGGGCCATGAGCAACGGTCTTCACCAAGAGTGAAAAAGAAGCCACCGACAAAACCTCCACCCTGACCACCACGGAAACCCTCGGAAAAGCCACCGCAGAAACAACCGGAGATTCCACATGAGATTCCACCTGAGATTCCACCGACAAAACCTCCTGCGACTTCATCTAAAACCTCAAGTACTATTGGAGTCGGCGAAAAAGGTCCTTTTCATAAAAGTCCCTTAAATCGTCCACGAGATCTCGTCCACCAAATCCAACTAGTGCTTTTGTCCATAATGCGAGTTGCAAACAGTCAACAAAATCAGCTAGTGATTTTGTCCACCAGGATCCGATATCATCGAAGAAGACTTCAGAAACTGTTCAAGATCTTGTCCACAAACCTCGTCGGAGGTTGTCCACAACAACGCCAAATTCGAATTCGATTAATGTCCACCAGCGCAACCACAAATCAGATGAACAATCAGTTCCCCAATACCCGATTGTGTCCATGATTCGCAGTTATCCACACCAGTACCTGATTCTGTCCACGATTTGCAGCTGTCAACACTAACAAGTGATATTGTCCACAATCTACAAGGGATTATGGTAGAATCTTCACGCCTTCCTCCTAGGCTATATGCGTCTGACATAAAATTCTAGACATGTTGTCAGTTGCAATAAACCAGCTCGTTCCTCACAACTCATATAAGGATCAATCCCAACAACTTTTGTTTATGAAAGGTTACGTGAGCTTTCGTAGAACAATCGGACTGGAGACTATGGTCCATTTTCAATAAAGTTTATGGAGCTTCACTGTCAAGATGTTGATTTGGATGGTATAACTCAGAATATGGTGGAAAATTTGCGCATGAACTATGCGTTTGATCTCTATGAAGAATTCTTCGAGTCATTAAGGGTGGGATGAATGTTTCTTTTGTTTTACTTATGTTTTATTGAATTTAAACATAATTCTGTCAAACATAACTATTGTAACTAAATGTCACGCTTAATTTACCTTCGCAGTGGACATCTTCTATTCTTGTGAAAATTTATGTCCACGAAAACATCAGAACAAATTTCCACTAAGATGAGTTATGTAACTATTTAATGTAGACATGAAATTTGGTGTTGGGTAAATATATTTTCATCGTTTTTATGTCTATTGTGTTAAATATAGTGGTACTTCCAATATATGCAAATATATATGTCTATAGATAGGTATTTGGCCATCGTTTCCAATATTGGTCTATCGTCTTCATAGTGCATCTTCATTATATTATAAAACCAAACAAAGAGCATTAATGGCCACTCCCAAGTGTTAGCTATTTTTACTAAAATTAAAAGCATATATCCCTTTAATTGGCCAATCTCATCATCATTAACAATATTTAATGCTATCAAAGCCTACATAATTCCTGCTGTTTCGAGAGAAGTAAATAGAGGGGTACAAAAGTCTTTTTAGCATGTCACTTGTACTAGGTTTATAGGATTGGTTAAAAGAAATGAGCAACATAGTATTTTGTACAAATATTTTTTACAATATGGTAGATTATGTAAAAATCCCAAAGATTGGTGACACTAACTCTGTTATCATATTATCAATTAAAGTTCTTTTTTTCCGATAAAAACTGAAATCAAGCTTTAAACAGAGTCATTGATATGGTGAGGGACCTCTATCAAAGGTTTCAACCAATCAGGTAGAACATTAAAATAAAACAAAAAGTAGGGAGCTAGAGAGCAAGCTTGAGCTGCAGCTGCGTCCGCAAGAAGGTTCTCTAGACGCGGGACGAAGGAGACGATCACTGCTTTAAAGTCCTGTAATTTGAGCAGAATATTAGAGATAATGGGATCAAGGCTGGGCCAATCTTGATGGTTCTAAAGGGCTGCAACTAAGTCTTGAGAGTCTGTCCGAAAATGAATCTTCAAAATGCGTTGGTCTATTGCGCAACTTAGAGCCCATAGGAGTGTCGAAGTCTCTGTTAAGAGCGGAGATTCTTGTCTTGGAATGGCTAGAGAGCCTCCTCGAAAGAAACTCTCGCCTTTTAGTAAGATCCATCCTAGTCCGCTTATAGCATGATCCGGTCTCCACGCACCATCAGTAAAACACAAGAAATCAAAGCAATTTTCCTCATGTTGTTGCTGATCCGTGATTTGCCCGAAACAGAATCGAGGTTGTGCAGATGAAAGCTTCAGAAGTTCCTCTATAGCTTCTTGACTGGCTTTCCAAAGTTCAGCATCATTTTTGGCTAGACGGATAGTTTCTTGTGCTGGAGTGTCTTTATAAGCTATACAAAAGTCATTCCGAACTTTCCAGAGTCTCCATAAAAGCCATGGGATAAAGCATTTTGTTTCTTCATCTGCATTTTCACTACGTCATGATGAAAAAGAAAATATGATGATAAGTATTCACTTTGTCAATCTATAATTTCGGTAAAAGAAGATGAGCATAGACTAGTCTTTTTCTTAAGAAAAGATTAATGATTCACTTTTTCACCATACGAACTTCTCAAACTTTGAATCAACAATATTTTATGTATTTGAAAGTTGAAGCATAGCCTACGTAGTTCATATTTTATAAGTATGAATAAATCACAAGATTTTTTAGTTTTTTTTTTTCTTTCTAAATCGATACTAAAACCAAGTATCATATATTAACAAAGATTATCCATTAGAGTTAGTCAAAAACAATTACATATCTCAGCTTTTGCTTTTATGACCAAAATAACATTTCCTAGCTTTTTACCATATAATGTTTTATATATTAATAGCTTCTAGGGTTGACTTTACTACACCCCATAAACTATACACATCCAAACTATTTCATCATCTAATTTTAAAGCTCTTGAATTTGCTACTTAATTTAATTCATACTTCTCCTTAGTATTGTTTTTTTTTTATAAATAGATACTAAAGCAAGTATGATATATTAACAGAGATTATCCACAAAAACAATTACATACCCGAGCTTTTTCTTTTGTGACCAAAATAACATATCTTAGGTTTTTACCATATAATATTTTATATATTTATAGTTTCTAGGGTTGACTTCATTACACTCCATGAACTAATTGTTCTTATCAATTAAATTCCTAGACGATTAAAAATTTTAAACTGCGATTAAATCTTAAGGTGAACCCAAACCGATTTTAATCTCATATAAACTCATACCGATTTTAGTCTTTCTCATCAATTAAGTAAATTTCGTCATTAATACCGACGAATTTAGTGACAGATCAGAGTTTAACAATTATAATTATATATATATATATATATATATTAATTTTATTAAATAATAATTAATTTATAATAAAAATATCTAAATAAATTCAATGTATTCATAAAATTTAAATTCTAAAATATTCATAAAATCCAAAATATGTCTAAAACAACAAGACTACTAGGGTCCATGTCTGAACCGTTGGTTCATATGCGCCAAGAACGCATCCATCTAAGCTTTCATTTGGGCTTTCATGTGAGCATGCATCTCTTCTTGTTGATATTTGAGCTGGGCTTGGATATGAGCTTGGATCAGAGCATCTCGCTCCCTTTGCTCATATTGCATGCCA
Organism: Iberis pinnata; assembly: GCA_900406425.1. Lineage (NCBI taxonomy): Eukaryota > Viridiplantae > Streptophyta > Magnoliopsida > Brassicales > Brassicaceae > Iberis > Iberis pinnata. Next base: position 5,892 of record OVBE01007637.1, read on the forward strand.
GCGATCGTCTTCTGCATGTTCTCCAACGCCGCGTCCGGCCTCATCTCCTCGTCTCTGTAAGGATCTCTCGCTTCTCGGGAGGATCTCGGAAAACTGTAGCTAGCCATGTTTTTGAACCCGAACATGATCATAAACCCAAACTCTAGCTATAGGTATCTAAGGCTGGACTAACAACTCAATAAACCTCTCACATCCAGGCTGGACTAACAGATCAACTAACGTCAAACGCTGCTGAGGTATCGGAGGTCCTTGGGATGCATGAGAGTTAGGCACCTGAGTACTAAGAGTGAACGTCGGTCGTGGTGTAAACAACGTAAACGAAGGTCCCGAGGAGGACCCTCACACTCCTCGCGGTCCTCTAAACTGACCGTAAGAACTAAAATTACGATTATGTTTAATTAATATTAATAGTAGTTTAAATTATTTAATTACATTATTATAATTATTTTTTTATTTTTTATATAATATTAAACTATATAATTAAATCTTAAACTTTAATATCAATATATATATATTATATTTAAAATCTAAAAAGTTATAAAACTTACATCTTAACATCCTAAATATTCATTAAATATCAAAAATCACAAAAATTTTCAATCCAATCATTTCAAATCATTAAAAACACACAATTTCCAAAACCCTAAACATTCAAAAATCACAAACCGAAAACAACATTTTATCCTAACTCTATAAACTTTCCTAAATTAATAACCTTTCCTAAACATCATTTCATCATAAATCTATAAACTTTCCTAAACCCATCAACATCCAAAAAAAACAAAAATTAACCATTCAAATCCTTCGAAATCATCACAAACAACCTAAATCTACTTTATATAACTTATATAAACCTTGGATCGGCCATTGAACAAATCGGAATTGAGATTTGAGAGGGAAATCGCAATTTAGGGTTTGTTCTTCACGTGATAATGGAAGAAGAAGAGTATGGTTTTTGTTTTGATACTCGAAAAACTGACGGACGGATCCGTCAGTTCCCTAAAAATTGAATTTTCGCATATTTCCAATTTTTTGGGAATCATAAACGCGCAAAATATTTTGGGTTACTAATGGATTACTGGTGGCTTTCATAGGATCCGTCAGTAATCTGTTAGTAAGTTGTAAATATGTTTAAGAGAATCATTTGGGGTTTAGTTTTTGAATTTTTTTTTTATTATGGTTTCGAATTCACACGAATTCTTAAGGATTCAGTGTTATAATGCATTTGTAACGAACTCGATTGAAAGTTCATAAATTGATAGTTTGTAATTTTGAATTTTAGGGTTTAACATCTTATATCGTTACAACCACTTTCCGTTATAAAGATTATATGATATGAAGTTTCGTAATGTTTTATTCGAATAATTTTGTAAAATTGATTATAAGTATGAAAAATGAATCAATAGATTTATTATTATGCTTAGTATGATCATATAAAATCTTATTGGAAGGAAAATGTTCAATTATCTCTAAATGAGTCAAGTATCTCCAAATGGGTTCCTCCAGCAGGAGTTTTTTTTTACATTGGGCCAATTGGGACGACGTGCATGGTGAAGAATATTGAATCTTCAACATCAATATATGATCCTCTAGATTAGCCGTAGAAATTGAATAAACTTATGGACCACATACAGAAATATGCGTATGGACCTTAAGCCGATCCGTTGATAACTCTCATCATTCTTTGCGTAAATTGAGTTGTGTTAATTTGTATAGGGATAAGCCACTTAAAACAACATATGAAAATGAGGGTTCTTTCTTCAAAAAAGCTCTTCACTGAAAGAAATAATTAGCCAACCTTAGATTTTGAATGGATGTTTGATAATGTAAGTTTATTTGACAGCTAAGTTAATTAGCTAACAGTTGGGTTATGGGTTATTCTATATAGACGATTGAGTTATTTAATCTTGATGGCCGGGTTAGTAATGGGTGGGTTATATAATATGTGACGGTTGATTTAATTATTTAACGGCTGGGTTATTTTATATAGGCGACTGCGTTAATTACTCTTTATGACCGGGTTATATTATATGTGATGGTTGGGTTATGATGTTTTACTCTTCTTTGTACAACATGTTGATGCGTATATGATATTCATCATCCGTACGTCGATGCAAGATCCCATCCTATTATGGTCTAAGCGCATTGCGTTTATTGATACTTGGTTCCAATGTTTGTTGATACTCATTACAAGCTGTTCAGCATGAAACCGAAAGCCTTCAAATTCACTGATGGGTATGAATATCTAGTAATTGGCAGGATGCCAGATGACTTAACGACAAACTTGAAGCGGTAAAGAGATGTGGATCACTTGTACGGAGTACTTAATGTTGGACTCGATCATTAGGTAGCGTATCACGTTGATTTGTTGAAAAAGAATATTGATTTCTATGACCTAATCATTGGACAAGTAACACCCGAAAGTTAGAAGAAAGTGCTAGATGCATTTAGACCGCTAAAGCACATGATCCCAGCGATGATGAACGACTTTGTTACACATGATATATGAAAACCTAAGTAAATACAGTTTGCGTTCTGAAGGAGGAAAGGCAAATACATTCCACAAAACGATCAAATTGGTAATGTGGGGTGTATTCATCAAAGTTTGTCGAATATCTAGCGCTTGGTGTAGCTTTTGATGGGATAAACAATGCAAATATTCAAGATATACATGTGAAGATGGCAGCAAAACTCTTGGATGACAGAGGATATGCAAAGATATTGAATGAGTTTTAACTCTTGGTATTTTATAAACTTGTAACTCAGCCATGCTCTAAAATTTTTATATAACTCAACTATGTCATTAAGCTAAGCCAGCCGTTAAGTAGCCATATAACTCAGCGTACCTCAAACATTAATCAAATGAATAATATAGAATGTGTTAATAAAGATCATCTTTTCAATACTAAGTGAACATTAATAAAAAATTGTTAATAAAGATCATCTTTTCAATCCTAAGTGAATATTAATCAAATGTATGTATCCACTTTATGGAATAAAAATTGATAATGCTATTGAGAGATATGTTGTCTTATAATTACTTTAAACCTTACATGTAGATATAAGAGTGTAATTCATATAAAGTAAATCATATACAATGTACTCTAAATAACTCATTAAGAGTCTAACTCACTTTTTATATTTNTTCTTAGTAAACGCTAAACCATAAATCTTTAACCCTAAACAATAAACCGTAAACCCTATACATTAAATCCTAAATAATAAAATATAAAAATACTAACATATTAACCCTATAACCTAAATAAATTAAATATTAAAATAATTAAATACTTTAACTTTCCTAATAACTAACACTAAACCCTAAAACCTAAATATAAACATAATCTTAACTCAGCCGTGAAAAATAATAAATCAGTTGTTAAGTGTAACTTAATCGCACATTTCATTTTTAGGGCGGGAAAAAATTGTGCCATTTTTCGTTTTAAATCGCGACATTTCATCGTCTTATTTCTCTCTATATATAGTTACCCTCTTTAACCCCTGCTTGTTTGTTACCATTCTATGGATGGTTAAGAGATTATGTAACTCTTTTGCAGTGTTTGTATCTATGTTTTTCTATTGCAGATTTGTTTTTGTGTTGCATATTTAATCTCTATTGCATATTTATTAATTTTCCGAGATTTAACTCTCCATATATGGTTGTTTAATTATTTGACCTCTCTCTTTGCAGCACATAGAGGAAGCGTTGAAAATGTTCCGGTTGAGATCCATCCGTCCAAACTCGCCTTACAGACCTAGAGTTGCTTTCTGGGACCCATGGTTGATGGCAAGGTGGTACACCGGCTTTGACCAATTCATAAAGAGTTCAAAGAATTTTTTATTTACGGAGGATTACGTCAACCAATACATGGGTCTTCTTTCTGACGGCTCACAAATTTGTATGTCTTGGCATATTGACATTGACAACCTATATGGTTGTCTTAATGTGAAAGTAAATCATTGGGTAGCTATTGACGTGGACTTCATCAAGAGGAAGATAATTGTATATAACTCTATCCCTTGTCATGCAAGTGATGCTGAAATTTTCAGGTTGTGTGACTCTGTACGGAAAATGATGTCATGGTTTCTTAGCCATTTGTCATCTGCCAATGCGAAGAATAAGTTTGTCGCTCAGTTTTCGGCGAACATATGTAAGAAAAATGTACCACTGAACCAAAATCTAGGAGATCGTAGTGTTTACTCAATCAAGTACATTGAGTGTCTTGCTTTGGGGTGGAAATTTAATGGTCTATGCGATGAGAATATTCAGGTCATCCGGGAAAGACTTGGTGCTGAGATATGCGATGAAGTACCACATAATTCACAAGTTGCATCAATTAATCCATTCCTCGGTGATTTGAGTTTGTAATTCCTCAGCTAAATGATACTTTTGTTTGACCTCTTCACAAGTTATGACTCGTTCATTGATTGGTACTTGTATATCAAATTTAGTTACATATGACGGTGTAGGTTAATTTTCATGTTATGTTGCAGTTTTATTTTTTATATGTTGTATATTTCGTAATGCATATATATTTGTGTTGTAGATTTATTTTGTGTTGCAGATGAAATAGTTCAAAACACGATAAAATAACATACCACTAAAAAATAGAGCATATAGAGCAGATGAAAAGAGTTATGAACATGATAAACAAAACATAAAAACTTACTTAAAAAAATTAATTAACTGAACATTAATATCCATCTTCGTTATCGTATGGTCCTCCAAAACCTCTAAAACTGCAACACATCTTCTCAAATCCAACGTTCAGTATTTTGATCTCATCCAACTTTATCTTCATCACTTCTTCTCTCGCCGAAAGCCTCACCCACTCGGCCTGGAAATCGAAGTGTTCGCCCGATATTTACTTTTGTAAGAGACAGACCTTTCCGTTTTTCCTCTCGTACTTCACCCTCCATGTCATCGATTCTTCTTTTGCTTTGATTTGTTGGTTCAGCATCACGATCATGGATTTTAATGGTGGTGGAGTTGTTTGATTTCCTTCTCATAAGCGTTTTCATCGTTTTTCACTCCACTACTTTTCCCTTGACCATGATAACTGCAAAAAAAAACGCTAATGTTTTAAGACTTGCGATTGTAGACCTCCTTGTTTGGTTAACAATATTTATAAGGTTAGAGATACATTTATGAATGAGAAGGTGAAAGGTAATAATGTGTACGGTTCGAAGTTAATAGTCCAATCAAAACACTTGTCAAATTATGCATAATTGTAGTCGAGTTATGTTGCAGATTTATTTCCTATATTGCAGTTATATTTTCATTTACATTGCAAATATATCTTTTTATTGCATATTTATTTTCTCAATTGCATGTACATTTCCTTTATAACAGTGTGGGATACATTTATGACTATAAAGGTGAAGGGATTTATGGTAAAACGTAGTAATGTAGTTTTATTTTGGTATTGCAGATTTATATTTGTGTTGGAGATTTATTTGTGTATTGCAGATTTATTTTTGTGTAGCAGATTTATATTTGTGTTGCAGATTTATTTGTGTATTGCATATTTATTTTTTCGTTGCAGATTTATTTTTGTGTCACAGATTTATTTTTCATGACAAGTTGCAGATTTATTCTGACAAACAACATTGTTGCTGTAAAAAACAGATAAAACCCAGAAATTATTATTCAACATTAACGAAAGTGAAGAATGCACTAACGCATGCTGCATGTTTTTCGATTATGTCCCGCCTTATGAAAAAATCCACAAGTGTTTTGTTTGCGGAACCGTTTATTCTTCAAAAGCCTTCTCCATTGCGGACTTCATCATTTTCTTCTTCGTCCTACCCGGTTGTGTCTTAACAGGTGGAGGCTTGACAGTCTTCAAAATATCGATCAGTATTGCTTCTCCAAAATTTCTCGGCATGATGGGTGTTGAGTAAGACTTCACGAGATAGTTCTTGGAAAAGTATGGGTGACACAAGAATACAAGATATTTGTCGTCTCTCTTCAGCCGAAATTGCATGTTCGCACGATACTCGCTCCATGTCTAACCTACAACATGAACACTTCTTATCTCGTAAGTTGACAACATGAAGTGATGTAGGAAATGTTACTTGAACTTGATTTGCATCAATTTCTTGAACTGACAGAAGCTTCGCATATTCCACACGATTCTGCAAACAAACAAGTACGATGAACTATATATGAAAATACAATAGTGGTTCATTGTCGGGTTTACCTCTAGCAATTTCTCAGCTCCATGGGTTAATTGCGTTTTCATTTTTATTGTATATGCCCTCCTCCCCGCAAACCATCTCGTCATCATCAATTGTATAACTTCTAGAAGTCGAACGATGGGTAAAGTCCTTGCTGGCGAGAGTACTTTATTCATTATTTTAGAAATGTTGGTTGTTAACAGGTTATATCTGTCCCCCAAAAAATGCATGCGCGTCCACATCTTGACATCCGCTTTCTCAGGGTATTCATGAAGTTCAGGGTTGATCTCTTTAATCTTTTCGTATGCGGTTTGAAATTCCACGAGTCTAAATGCATACGCAACCTGCTTAACCAAACAGAATGCTTCGTTTCCCCTATAACGAACCAATATATTTTTGTACAAATGGTATATGCATATCCCACGACTGGATTTTTGGTACACGATCCCAATGGCTCGTCTGATGGATCTGTGACGGTCTGATATTATTGCAAGGCTTTCGTCATCCGGAATCATGCAACTTAGTTGCCTAAAGAACCATTCCCACGATTCATCATTTTCAGTATCAATAATTCCAAAGGCCATCTTGTGTTATTGCGGTAAGTAGTGTTCTCTTATATTTTCCTTGCAAAAAAGTACCATCAACAACCACCACCTTTCGAACGTACGGAAATCCATTGATACTTGCACTAAGTGAAAGAAAAAAATTCTTGAACCTTTGATCTTCATCAACGGAAAAAATGCGTTTGTACCCGTGTTGGCTCTCTGAATCATGTACAAATACGCATGTAGTTGTGCGTAACCTTCCTCGGGAGTGCCCCTCACCAAATCCCTCGCATGCCTTAATGTTCTGTAAGTCTTCCAGTATTCAACCTAGTACAGAGAATTAAATCTGCAATATAAATGAAAATAAATCTGCAATACAAAACTAAATCTCCAAAGGAATATCTGCAGTGAATTATAAACATGAAATGTTACCATGAAAATAAATCTATAATGATAACATAAACCTACAATGTTAACATATATCTGCAACTTAACATGAAAATAGATCTGCAATTTTCTTTACCTTAATGTTAAATTGTTTATTCAAAGCATCTGAAACATGCATAGGCAATACAGTATGCCCTCCACTACCAACATAGTCCTTGTACAACATTGCTAGTATCTCATGACTTGCCTGCCGCGATCTCAACGCTCTCTCTATGACTGAACATGTATGTTTCAAAGTGTAAGTACGCACATGAAATCTAGGCCAATCGTCTATTGGTGTAGCTTATAGCTTCCACGCACAACCGCTTACCCAACACTTCACACTTAACAAGTATGGTGTAGATTTGTAAACGTTGTAATCAAACCTCTCAATCACGGTCAACATTTTCAACATTTCCTCTAATTGTTCTCTTGTTTCAAAACAATCACCTAATTTTTTTTCAAAGAATCAATATGGAAAGTTGGTAAGTGTTCCTCACTATTACCGTCACTAATGTCGATGGAAGACGGACACATCATCTCCGTCTTCTCTTCCTCTTCAACGTCCTCAGCTTAACTTTGTAGTCGGCGTAATTCTCACCATCAGAGTATGTTATGTCAAAATCATCGCAATAATCAAATCTTCTCTCATCCTCATCCTCTTCCTCTGCGTTTTCTTCATCTGTATCTTCTTCTACAATAGCCTTATCATTTGCAGGAATTCTTGTTTGTGGTTCCTCCTTAGCTGCACCCGCCAATTTTTGTGAACTCTTAGGTTTGATTTCAACACAGAGATGAACGGATTCTTTTTTCGACTAAAATAGAAATGTTCTCAATCGTCTAGTATTCATTACCTACACATGAGGTTGTCCGGAGGTAAGCAGCTCAAAACATTTTTAGGTAACATGTAGCTCAAATCTACATCGTAAAGGCTCCTCTCTATTTGGTAGTCTTCGAGTACCATATCCACCAATTCCTCAAAAGTCATCTTCTCTTATGCTAAAAGCGATCTAGACCCTCGATCGCTTTCGATGATGAAAAATTTCTTCCCATTACCAAGCATCCACTTCCCACAAACAAGAATTATTTGAACATTCATCATTTCTTCTCTGCAATTAACGATTGAAATTAGAAAATTTGAAGATGTAAGATTGGAGATATTGACGAGTGGTCGAGGAAATTAAAGATGTTGACGGGTGGTTGAGGAAACTGAAGATGTCGATGATGAAGATGTACGAAAAATTAATATCTACATAGGGCGTACTCTAAACAGCAAAACGACGTCGTCTAATTTACCAAGCAAAAAAATCTACCACGATTTTAAAAAATCTGCAATACAATCACCGCAGACTTTCAAAAATCTGAGGTCAAAGGATTTAGAAAAAATCTGCGGCAAAAAAATTTGCGGTAACGTGAGGGTCAGATGAGTAAGAAAATAAATATGCGGTAATGTGTACAACAAAACTGCGGCCATTGTCGATTTAAAATAAAACTACGGCAAAGGGGTTATTCTGGAAATTTTGGAAACTGATAACTCTGAGACGAAAAAAAATATGCAGTATAAAAAAAACTGCAATGAAAAACAAATATGCAATGTAAAAACATATGTGAGGAGAAAAAAAATCTGCAATGTAAAGATATCTGCAATGAAAATAAATCTGCAATGCCAGTAAAAACCTGCGAGAACAAATATGCTATGTAATCAAATATGCAATGTAAATGAAAAATCTGCGACCAAAAATCTACGGAAAAAATTATGCTGTGACTTAGAAAAATCTGCGGTGGCGTAGAAGTGACATAAAAATATGCGGCCAAGTAGATAAACAAATCTGCGAAAAAATATGCAACACAAACAAATCTGCAAAAGCTCACATATTTTTTTCGCACCCAGCAAACGTGGTGCCATTTACGTAAATACGAAGTAACTTTTTCTCTATCTTCTATTTGATTTTTTTTTCCAGCCTTTTTGTTTGTTCATGAACTAGAGATAATTTCGGATCTAATGAAAATTTTTCACCCTCCCCTAATTAAAAAGAATGTTGGGTTACTCGCGTCATTGAGACCCAAAGTTGGGTCAAGTACTCTTCTCAAAAGTTATTAAAAAGACAGTTAATACACATATTTTACAAAGTTGGTGAAGATGTTTACTAATGATAAATACTAATATTGCCCATAAGTTACAAATATAAATATAGTACTTTTAGCTTGAAAATTGTATTGATTCTCTCTAATATCATTTTCGGGTTTGATTTTTTAAAGTGAATTTTGGGGTCCCCAGAGAAATGAATAGTAGGTGTGTACTGAGACCATAGCCTCAGCCTCAAATGATCACAACTAAATCGATATCCGGTATGTGGCAGGCCGAACCGTTAGAAAACAATAATCACATGGAGGTTGTGGAATTTACTGAGACACTGAAGAAGCATACTTGAGAAAATAAAGCATAGCTCTAGGCAGCTTTTATCGTCTCTTCTACGTCTTCTGTTTTCTCTCACCACTTCTTCTGGAGCTTTCTCCACAAACTACATACTGAAATTGAGCAGTTCAAAAACGATGCAACATGTTCTCTTTAAAACTGAGAAAACAAAGAAGCAATATAGTTTTCATGGCTCAATATAGTTTTCATTATTTAAGCAATGTATATATATAATTGGTAACATTTGAAGAGGATTTATTACATGCTTTTACATTTAGTAGAAGACAAAGAAGATGATCCCTTGAGGTCTTACTCTTAACCCATCACCTTTGGTCTCCAACCAGCAATCACATCCTCTCTTTGCGCCAGTGTTTTTGTGAATGAATCTCTCGAGAAAACATTCTGTAAATCATCATAGCACGATTTATTGAACAGAATAAAGATATGATCGAAAGATTAGCTCGTTTTTCAGACAGATACCTCCATGTATGATTGAAGGAAAGAAAGTGAATCTGGAACAGACCAGTTCTTGTAATGTCCCAATGCAATCTTCATATGGTATAACTTTGGTGCCAAGGACAAATCCGCTGCTGAAATCTTCTCTCCGTTAATGAAAGGGCCCTTCACAGTAAGAAAGAAAAGAGATAATCAAAAGTAATACTCAAGGACCTTCTAACACACAATCAAAGACCACTTATGAAAGAGATCAATAGCAAAAGAGCTTACATTTTCTTTTATATATTCATTGAATGTACTAAGCTCATTCAACAAAACTTGCTCTGTTCCGTCTCCTGCATCTTTGCTCTTGAGAAAACCAATAAATGTTGAAAAGATCTTTGACCCACTGCAGAAAATTTTAAATTCCAGTACATAAACTATTAACTGGATGTATGCAAATTTTCAGATGAAACCTTTTCAGCCAAGAACATTATTAGGTCCATTACATCGACCAAGACAAATAAAGAAATGCTTACATTGAAGCCTTTTCAGATGGGGTTGCTAGAGAAGGCTCTGGAAACTTCTCTTCCAAAGACTGTGTTATAACATCCGAATCAGGAACCCATTTCTCATCAAATTTCACCACTGGGACTTTACCTTCTGGACTAATTTTCAAGAACCTATAAAAATTAAACAAGAACACATCAAGAATCAAGTCTACTTCAAACAAATGAAGGAACCTAAGCATTTACCATTCAGGCTTGTTACTCAAGTCCACCATTTTCATGTCATAAGGAACATGCTTTTCCTCCATAGTCAACAACACCCTTTGGCAAAAAGGGCCTATCCACAAAATTTATGACTAAAATCAACTCATGAAGAAAAAAATAACCTTCAAGACACCGACAGAAAACCAATTTCTAAACCAATAACCAACAAGTTTCAGATTTTGCCTTAAAAATTAATTATGTTCATCACGAAATTCTTAAATTCCTATATATCTGCAATGGAAGATGGAGTAAAACAGATATCAAACTGCAGCTTTATCATCTATTTCTCGAAATGGAGTGAAAGAGAGATCAAATGGCAGCTTATTATCCACATTACAAAGTTTCCGTCAAGAGAGAGAGTGAGAGAGAGCTAACAGTCTCCGAGCTTGTTGGGTGTGGTGATTGAAGCTTTGACGCAGACTTCGAGAGGATTCGCCGCCATCGCCTTCGTAACGAACCGGCCGATCCTTCCTGATTTAGTTAAACCGGCTCGGCTGACCGACACCGATAAGACACTGGCGGTGGTTGGTTGAAACCTCAGGCCTATCATTTTTATTATCTGTTTTTCTTCTGTATCAATTTTTGTATATAAAGCGTGGACTAAGTTGACTTACACGTGGTTAAATATTGAAGATAACACGTGGCAACAGTCAAGGGCCTTCATTTCTTCAGTTCTCAGCCCATTTTATTGAAGTTGTGATTCACAACTGAACTCACTCACAAGCATGACATCTATGGAAATTGGAAAAGAATTAATGGTGCAATAATTTCAATTAATTTTACTTTATATAAAATTATTTAATTTTGGTATTTTATTTAAAATTTTTTTAATCTATTTTAATTGAATGTAATTTTTTTTTTATGATCCTGATATATGGAGTCTTGAAGGACTCCGACTAGCCCCAAAGTATCTGCAATCGCCAAAAGCCGCCAAAATTCACTCATGTTAATTGACGGTAGTCGTGATTAGAACTCATATGGTAGAACTCACAGCTGTGAATTTTTTACCACTAAAGCTAGAAGTTCCAGTTAATTGAATATAACTTATTTTAGTCTATTTTAATTTGAGTTTAGTTATTTTATTTATTAACTAAAAAGAAATGTAATTTAATATTAATTTATTATATTTACTTTTATCTATATATATTATTTCATTTTAGTTTTATCATATTATAAATTTTACTTTGTTTTAATTTATGTCATGTTTTTATTATATGTTATTTTATTTATGTTTCACTCTATTTAATTTTATATTGTTTTATTTTTTCTTTATTTTAAATTTAAATTTATTATTATTGTCGTATTTTTATTTAGTAGTCGCATGACATATTTATTGTAGAGATGGGATCGCTAACAAAAATATTGACTAAAATTTGTTGTCACTGTGGCTATTTAGTGAAAGCGATTCCAATTTTGGTTGTTATCATCAGCTAGTACAGTCAAACTAACAATATTTAGTCAAATTTTTAAAAAATAATATTTTTAAAACAATTAAAAATAGGGAATTTTGTGGTATCTACCATAAATGGGTAAGACTCTTCGGCAAATACCATAATGGG
>OVBE01007638.1:0-18224 GCA_900406425.1 Iberis pinnata
AAGTTTTTAATAGAAAATGTATTTAAAAAGTTAATATAAATAAACTATAAATAGATATATAAAGAAATAACTTAAGCCATGTATAACTTTCGAAATAAAAATGTTAAGGTAGGCTTTCAATCAAAGTACCTAAAATGATACTATGGTAATTACATATCTCCCATGCATTGAACTAAGAGAAATATTTTTCATACACAATAGACTTTTTCAAGATAGAGAGGAGTAAGTGGCCTAGTGGTTATTACATTTATTGCGTTTTTACCATACCAAACAGAACTTCGCCACTTGTTATGTAAATGTAAATTTCTCTCATTAAAAAGATTTAGAATTCTGGGCCAATCATTTTTAGCCTAAAGAGTAAAAAATAAATATAGTTTCAAAATAAAACATTAAGATTGAATAACATATTGAATACTGTTACACAAATATGTGCTATTTAAACTGGTTTTTAATTGAAAATGAAAAAAAAAGGAACAAATTATATATATATATATATATATATATTTAAAGAGAGAAAAGTGAAATATTTATATTATATGTGGTTGAATACGACTGAACACATTAGTGGTATTTTGACCATTTTTTGAAAATAATTAAATTGTTAAACATAAATTGAATTTGAATAATGATTTTAAATAAATAACTTAAACCATAAATAGCTTTTGAAATTAAAAATTACACTTTGAATAGAGTACAGAAAACAATTAAACACAAAAACTCCATATGTATACTATGTATTGGAAAGTATTTACAGAAAGTTCCACACATTCCTTCTAACTATTTCCTCTTCATGAGTGGTAAAGAAATAATTTGTGTGGCACACAATTAACTATCATCGGGAGGGACTTGGAAATAGTTGTACGGTAAAGAAACAATTTGTGTGGCACTCATTTGGCATAGTCAATAAAAATCGTTTAGGGCTAGTTTTTAATTACATCTTCATATTTTAATGATTTTGTATTTGCGCAAATGCACAATAAATTATGAGGGAAATATTAAATATATATATATAGTATATAAAAGGTTTAATTCTCTACCATAGGAAAAAATTCTAATTGACCACTTACTATTAAATAATAACAATAAAAGCATTGTGAATTCAATCTAAAATTTGGGTTATTTATTTATCTATCTACCATAAGACGCTATTGAATAAAAAACTTAAATCATGGTATCAATAATTGGTAAGTTACTAACTATTAGTTAGTTGACAAACAGAAGAGTTGGCCATGTTATCTTTTTACTTGATTTCTAAAAGATATGACATATTAAACATAGAAATAAGAGATTAGAAACTAAACATGATCTAAATAAAATATATGCAAACAATTTAATACTTATAATAAGTAAAAATATAAGATAACTATTAATTATAAGTAAATTAAAATATTAGTTTTAAACTAAATAATAATATAGTATAAAAATTTTAAACATAGTCAAAATAAAAGATACTAGATAATTTACATTAAGCTCAAGAATCATGTTGAACACCCAACCTCTAACGATCAAATGACAAGATTATATATTCGGTTAAATAAAAATATATTTATATATTAATTAATTTTAAAAAATAAAAATAATATGTTTATAAAATTATAATAATCTAAACTATATAAATATATATACATATATATAATTCTTAATATATATAAACATTAAAATAGTAAAAATAGCTTATCAAAATACTATAAACTAAACAATTCACATTAGAGCGAAAAAAATTTGAACACCAAAACCGCTAACGATCAATTGACATAATTTAACGTTCGGTTGTTTTTCATACAATAATGTTAAACATTCAATTCATGTATATATTGATAGTATTTTTTACATTTTAAATAGTTAAAATTATAAATAATTAAAAACATATGTATATTATTTTATTAAAAAGAATATGGAAGCAAAACACACATATATATATATATAATATTAAAAATATAATTATATATTACTTTAATATTAAAATATATGTAAATTTAAAAATAGTAAGAATAAATATCAAAACACCAAATATTAAATAACTTACATTAAAGCATAAAAACAATTTGAACAAAATATCTCTAACGATCATATGACAGGACATGTGTTCGGTTTTTTTCCGGTTAATAACATAAATGGGATAAACAAATGTATATTTTGACATATGATTTACGTTTGAAATATTATATTGTTATATATATAAAATTAAATAATGATAATAATATTTTTTAAAATTAAAGAGTGTTAAATATGTAAGTTTAGAAATACGTATAAATATATTAAAATAATATATATAAAAATTAGTAATACTTGCATGTTTGTTTTGTAAATAAAATCATATTTGATATATATGTGTAAAACTAAATATTAAGTTTCTATAAATAAAAATACAAAATATAATCAAAATTTAACATAAACGAAACATATAACATAGCTTGCTTGAAACGATGGTTTGTATTTTTAACCCTAAATAAAAAATTAAACAAGAAACTAAAACATAAAAACTATAGACCATTCAAATTTTAATTAGGGACGACTGATTGTCAAACATGGAAAATATGAGATAAAATACCGATCTAATAAAACAATAATAAAAAGAAGCACAAACCATTAAGAAGAAACCCGTTGCAGACTATTCTTTTTCCGATAAAACTTATATAAACATAAAAAAAAAGTGGAATACACAAAAAACAGAAGAATTGGCACAAAAATAATATAAAAAATTATAATATAGCAAATAAAATTATTATAAACTAACACGAAAAATTGTGCACGAAAGATTAGAAACGTTTGAAGAATAATTACATGTAGTTAATATGATGTCATATATGACGTATGAATCCTGCAAAACATTACGAAGAACACATTATATTAAAAACCAATACGAATGAACAAAAACAATAGAGCAAAAGCAAAAATCTAAATCTACACGAAAATATGAAAACCCTAGAAAACGAAATTATGAAAAATATCGCCATAAAGTGGGTATTTATACACACACTAAACCCTCAATCTTAAAAATAACCGAATATTATTTGAATATACCATAAAACATTAAAATGTAATAAATATTAAACTATTTTTTCACAATATGTCATATTTCTTATTTCTCTTTAGTAAAAGATCTTTTCTTCTTGATTCATTACCATTTATAACTAAAATAGCACACTTATCTTTTTATTTGGTCAACAAAAAATTTAATTCTCTTTCCTAAAAAAATATTATTAATCGGGGGCTTCTAGCTCTGGTGGTAAAAGGTTCACAGATGTGAGTTCCGCCACAATAAATCTACTTGTCTTTCCTATTAAAAGTTATACATTGTTCGTAATATCAAATATTGTTATCTTCTAATTTAAATATTAATTTTTAAGTGTTATATATAGTTAAGTTACGCTTTAACAATTTTATTTATTAAAATATATTTTAAATGTAAGCCCAATAAAACTTGGTAAATATGATTTGGGTAAGGATTTACCCAAGCTTTGAAGTCAAATATTTTAAAAATATTGTTTGACAAAAATTGTCGTTTATGAATTTGAGGAAAAATATGTTCCCATGTTTATAGAAAAACCTCTTTTGGTTTTTTTTGGAAAAATATATTTCCGCATTTTCGCATAACGTACTTTCTCCACGTTTGTTTGTCTTTTACACATTTGAGATATTGAAAGATTGAACTTAAACTCACATTTTTTGCATCTCAAATATCTTTTAGTATTTTAAATACAGATGCTGCATCTAGATACTGATTTTAAAGTTATTAAACGAACAACATTTCAACGTTTGTATCTAAATGCAACATATAAATGCATAAACGAACATGCTCTAAATCGGTTCATGAAACTTAAATTTTTAGTATAATTATAAAACTAGTAAATCATTAATATTAATGTAAAAAAAGAAAACATTCATTTAAATAAGAAGATAACTATTACTCTGCACATACTGCATATTTAAATCTAGTGTGTATACATTTGACTAGTAATATATACTCAACTATTTTTTCACAAGATCTCATCTTTCTTATTTCTTCTTAGTAAAAAATCTTTTCTTCCTGATTCATTATCATTTATAACTAAAATAGCAAATTTATCTTTTTATTTTTTCAACAAAAAATCTACTTCTCTTTCTTATTAAAATGTTATACATTGTTCTTAATTTCAAATATTTTTATCATCTAATTTAAATAATAAATTTTTTTTTTTTTATAGTTAAGTCACGTTTTAACAATTTTATTTATTAAAGTCTATTTTAAATGTAAGCCCAATAAAAGTTGGTTAATATGATTTGGGCAAAGATATACCCAAGTTTTGAAGTCGGATATTTCAAAAA
Source organism: Iberis pinnata (assembly GCA_900406425.1). Taxonomy (NCBI): domain Eukaryota; kingdom Viridiplantae; phylum Streptophyta; class Magnoliopsida; order Brassicales; family Brassicaceae; genus Iberis; species Iberis pinnata. The sequence goes on from OVBE01007638.1 coordinate 4,309, forward strand.
TGTTGTTTGACAAAAATATCGTTTATGAATTTGTCGTAAAAATATGTTCCAATGTTTATGGAAAAACTTGTTTCGCTTTGTTGCGGAAAAATAGGTTTCCGCATTTTCGACAGAAACGTGTTTTCTCCACGTTTTTTTTACTTGTACATATTTGAGATGTTGAAAGATTGAACCTAAACTCACATTTTCAATATATCAGATATCTATAAATTTAATATTTTATTATTTTGAATACATATGCTGCATCTAGATACTGATTTTAAAATTATTAAACGAACAACATTTCAACGTTCGTATCTAAATGCAACATCTAAATACAGAAACGAACATGCACTAAATCGGTTCATGAGAGTTAAATTTTTAGTATAATTAAAAAACTATATTAATGTAAAACAAAGAAAACGTTCATTTAAATAAGAAAAAAACTATTACTCTGCACATATTGCATATTTAAATATAGTGTGTATACATTTGACTAGTAATAGATACTCAACTATTTTTTCAAAAAGATCTCATCTTTCTTATTTATTTTTAGTAAAAAATCTTTACTTATAACTATACTCAACTAGATTCATTACCATTTATAACTAAAATAGCAAACTTATCTTTTTATTTGGTCAAACAAAAATCTACTTCTCTTTCCTATTAAAAGGTTATACATTGTTCGTAATATCAAATATAGTTATTTTCTAATTTAAATATTAAAATATTAGATTTATATATAGTTATGTAACGGTTTAACAGTTTTATTTATTAAAGTCTATTTTAAATGTAAACCCAATAAAATTGGTAAATATGATTTAGGTAAGGATATACCCAAGTTTTGAAGTCGAATATTTTAAAAATGTTGTTTGACAAAAATTTCGTTTATGAATTTGAGGGAAAAATCTGTTCACCTGTTTATAGAAAAACCCGTTTCGCTTTTTGTGGAAAAACAGGTCTCCGCATTTTCGCGTAACGTATTTTCTCCACGTTTGTTTGTGTTTTACACATTTAAGATGTTGAAATATTGAACCTAAACTCACATTTTTAGCATCTCTAATATCTTTTAGTATTTTGAATACATATGTTACATTTAGATAATGATTTTAAAGTTATTAAACGAACAACATTTCAACGTTTATATCTAACTGCAACATCTAAATACAGAAACAAACATGCTCTAAATCGGTTCATGAGACTTAAATTTTTAGTATAATTATAAAACTATTGAATCGTTAATATTAATGTAAAAGAAAAAAGAAAACATTCATTTAAATAAGAAGATAACTATTACTCTGCACATACAGCATATTTAAATCTAGTGTGTATACATTTTACTAGTAATAGATACTTAAATATTTTCACAAGATTTCGTCTTTCTTATATCTTTTTAGTAAATGATCTTTACTTCTTGATTCATTACCATTTATAACTAAAATAGCATACTAATCTTTTTATTTGGTCAACCAAAAATCTACTTCTCTTTTCTATTAAAAAGTTATACATTGTTCGTAGTATCAAATATTGTTATCTTCTAATTTAAATATTAAAATTTTAGTTTTATATATAGTTAAGTCACGCTTTAACAATTTTATTTATTAAAGTATATTTTAAATATAAGCCCAATATAACACTACAAGAAAGCACGCGAAAACCGACGGGTATATTCGTCTATTTTCTGTCAATATAGGGGGTAAATCAACGGATTATCGACAGATACGGTCGGTCGATTCAAGGTGGTCGGTTTTACATATCCGTTGATAATTATTGATGGATTATTATCGACGGATTATCGATGGATAATCCGTCGTATTGTTGCCGTCGATAATCCGTCGATTAAGTGCCGTCAATAAACTGGCGATAAATATCAACGAATTATCGACGCATCCTTTAAAACAATTAACGGTTTATCGATGGATTCTTTAAATTTTTTTTAAGAAAAAATTGAAATATTAAATTAAAATAAAATTCAGAATATTTATAGAAGTAAAATTTTAAAAAGAATTAGAATTAAAATTAATATTCATAAAAATTTAAAATATTCTAAAAATCCAGAAATTGTAATAATACAAAACGTTAAGAATATTAATCTACCCCGGAAAACGTCTCTTGAACTCGTCCATCCTATCTTGTTTCTCCCCTAACGCCTCCATCTCATGCTCCATCTAAAAGTCGTGCTCTGCTTGCAAAGCCTTCATCTCCTCTATCTGCTTTGGTTGTGCTTCCATTTCCATCTTTATTCTCTCCATCTCCTTGTTCTTCCTCCTCAACTCCTCATAATGCTGCGTTGAACCTCGGGATCCTGATCTTGGGATGCAATAAGAAGCCATGTTCCCGGACCCGTAAGTCCGGCCTTTGGACTTCTTTGTAGTCTGAAATAAGAAAACAATTATTAGTTTCAATAATATGCAAAAATATTTAATTAAATTTAAATATTATTTACCTGGGAAACTACATCATATACCATCGATAGGGGGATCTTGTCGCTCTCCCCTTGAGATGCCTGAGTTTGATTGATCTCATCGATATGCCTTCTAGAGTTGTGGAGAACCTCCCGTGCCAGCGGGTCTTGAACTTCTCCAGTCTTCTTGTTCGTGTGGAGATCTTCTATAATATTAAGGGGTGATGGCTCGTGGCCGGTCTTAGCCCGCTGTTCAAGAAACAAAAGTTAGATAGTATTAATGAAAACCAAAAATTTACTAGATTGAAGTTTTAAATCATACCAGATCACCCTGTCGTGTGAACGAACTCCTAACACTAGCGTTGCTAGTCGACATCCCCCTACCGTCCCGGTCGCTTTTCCGGTTCTTTGAGTTCTTCTCCGACCTTTTTTAGTTTCTTCTTTTTTCCAGTACTCTATAAATGGGACAAGGAGATCTTCAGGCATGTGTGTGTGCTTCAGTCCGGTCTTGTACCAAGCCTCCTTCCAAGTGTACAAGTGGTTAGAGTATGTCTTCGCCGCTTTAGCCCTGAACTCCATCCACACATCAGGGGTCAAGGCGAGACTCCAATTGAGTTGTTGCTACATAATTTAAAGATTTAATGTTAGTAAATTTAAATGTATGTTAATAATATTTCTTACCGCAGAACAGTATAACCAAAGTTCATTATTCTCTGGATAAAAGGATGTAAACTTCCCATACAGTTTGTGATGAATGGATTGCATCAGATAATTGATGCACTTCGCGATCCCGTTATCTGAAGCCGGCAACCACGTCATCCCCTTCGCACCACTTGGATCCAAGTACGGCAAACACTCACGTCCCAGTTGGACCAACAACTCATCTAATGTAAGCGTATGTGGGAACTGATGGTCAGGACATAGCTGCTCGGGAGATACGTTAGATTCCAGCACACGAGTGTCGGAAGGCGTAGACGAAGACCCCGGTCCTGACGAAGACCCGCCAACATCTCCTTGGGTGTTGAATCGTCCCGATCCCATGGAAAAAGAGAATTTACCATAATTACTGAAATTACGGTAAATTTCACATTAAACATTATATAATATTTAACATTAAATATAAATATTATACAATTTTTTATATGATTTATATTATATATTTTATATTTAATATAATTTTATTTACAAAACTTTATAAAAACACAAAAAATTTTAAATTTCATAAAAGTAACAAATTTTCTAAAAAACCCTTAAAACACAAAACACAAAATTATAGAGAAAACCCTTAAATTCTTAAAAACTTTCTAAACACACAAAATTTGTTAAATTCCATGAAAATTAACATTCCAAATTTTGTAAAATTCTCAAAATTATTACAAAAATCATTAAACTCAAAAACTTTCTAAAAACCCTAACATTTCTAAATCCATCAAAGTTTAAAAAGTTAATTAAATTCTAAAACTTTCTGAAAACCCTAACATTCCTAAATTCATCAACAAAATCAAAATTTCACAAAATTCCTAAACTTTCTAAAAACCTAACATTCCTAAATTCATCAAATTTTTCAATCCACAATACAAATCAAAATCAATCAAAAAATTATACATCCACTAAACAATCCTAAATCCATCAAAAGCACCAATTTTTACCAAAATCTCTCAAGTTTCTAAAAACACAAATATTCCTAAAAACCCTAAACTAACTGTTCAAATGCTACCAAATCAACACAATAAGCTTAAAAGGAGTTAGGGAAACTTACACTGAGTTTCTTTCACACATTGTTGGCTAAAAAACGGATTTATGAAGTTTTTCTCTCCTCCAAAATCGTCTTGTTCGTGTGAAAATGGGGGAGAAGAAGAGCTTCTGATTTTTTTTTAACATGTTTAAAAAAAATCGACGGATTATCGACGGATAGGGCCTTCCCGTCGATAATCCGTCAATTTTCTTTTTTAAAAAAGCATACCCCAAACCCCAAATCCAACAGTTTTCAAGTTTCCCTCTCTAAAACTCTATGCTCTTCCCTCTAAAAAATCCAAACTTTTTCTTTTGTGAACGGGGAAAAAGTTGAAAAACCCTAAACTTTCCAATCGCAGAAATTTAAACACTGAACTCTGAAGTGATCTATTTAAAACATCAACTATCTCTCGGGTTCCGATTTAAAACATATATTTTCGTTAACTTGTGCAAATTAGACATGAGTTAGTCAACCGTTAACTAAGTTTAATAGAATTTAAACATTGACTTTTTGGGGGTTAAAATGGCTTAGTTAACTTTAAATATGTGTTTTAAATGGTTATAATCAAAAATTTAATGATTTAAATGGCTCTTTAAAAGTTCAGGGGTTTCTTTTCTAAATTTAAAGTTCAAGTTTTTTTTTTTTGGCATAAAGTCGAAATATATTTTTTGTCATAAATTTAAGAATTCAAGATTTTTTACTTATTTATTATGTACAAATCTTGTAATTACATTAGTGAAAAATATATGTTTGAACAAAACTTAATTGACTAGAAATCTATTTAGACTAATTATACAAATAAATAATTACTTAAACTATATTCATTATTCAATTATGTAATTTTATTTAATTATTTAGTATATCATATATATATATATATTTAAACATCATGAATTACTTAATCCATGTCTTCTCTAACGGACTGAGTTGTGTGTTGTTTTATATTTTTCACCCTCTTTTAATCCATATATTATTCTTGGTCCATTTTTTTCGCTTAACTTATGCAAATTTTGGATTCATAATGCAAACAATTTGTGTGCACATAAATTAGACACAAACTATCATCAAACTCTATCAAAAAATAAATAAAGAGCTTAAATGTGCTAAGATATAATCATATATATACTGTATAATTGTGAAAATTAGTTGAAATAATTATTTTATTTTTTATGATTAATCCAATTGAACTTCTAGTATATTAAGAGTTTGAATTTAAAATCTTCATAATTTAAACGTAAATTTTTGCATTGATATAATTGCAAGTTTTCTACACAATAAATAGAAAAAAACTAAAGCCATAAAATCTTGAATTTTTCAATTGTATGTCAAAAGAAATATGAATCTTTTCAACTTTATGCAAAAAAACATGAATTTTTCAACTTTATGCCATAAAAACATGAACTTATTAACTTAGGTAAAAAAAACCCTTAACTTGTAAAGAGTAAATTTTAAAATTTTAAATTTAGCCATTTAAACTACATATTTTATGTTGACTAAGCCATTTTAACACCCTAAAAACTCAACGTTTAACTTTCTTCAAACTCAGTTAACGGTTAACTAATTCCATGTCTAATTTGGATAAGTCAACTACTAAAATATAGGTTTAAACCGAAACCCGACAGATAGTTGATGTTTTAAATGGATCACTTAAGAATTCAGGGTTTAAAGTTCTGCGATTTGAAAGTTCAGGGTTTTTTCTAACTTTTTCCTTATGTGAACTATAAAAATCAAAACTTTCTATCTATCAGATTTTTGGAAATTAGTGCTTTTTCACGTGAATATGGTATGTAAACATGGTTTTAAAACATGTGTTTTGGGGTTAAAAATATTCTAAAATATGCATAAAGTTAAAAATCTTCAATAATATGCATAAAGTTAAAAATATTCAATAATATGCATAAAGTTAAAAATATTCAAAAATATCTCACGAAACAAAAAATTATTAAAATAATAAATCCATAAAAATGTTACAAAAATCTACTCGGATGCTGATGAATAATCGGGTGGAGTAGAATCTGTATCATCTTCAAATTTGTTACCGGACTCGTCGTTCACGTCATGTATACCAACAGTTAAATCACTGAATCCGCTGAAGTCGACCACAACATTGACATCCGCATTTTCGCATAAAGTGTTTTCTCCACGTTTATTTGTCTTTTACACATTTTAGATGTTGAAAGATTGAACCTAAACTCACAGTTTTAGCATCTCAAATATCTATAAATATAATATTTTAGTATTTTGAATACAGATGCTTTGCATTATTAGATAATCTAAATGCAGAAATTGGACATCTCCCATTATCTGTGATGTGAAGTTGAGGACGAGAACAAATGCCCGGCAAATCCAATCTAGACTTCAAAATTGTATTTGGTTTTCCCTTGGACATTAAGCACGGTGTTCATAATGTTGTCGAAGAAGTTCTTCTCAACATGCATGACATCCATATTATGCCTCAACAAAATGCGTTGCCCAATAAGGCAATTCCCAAAATATGCTTTTCTTATGCCAATTATGATTGTCTCCGTAACTATCATATTGGCTATGTCCGTTCCCACCAACATTAGCATCATTGGTCATCTCAACACAAAATTCTAGCAAATGCTTCAGTAGATCATTGCCATCTAATTCGTTTAGTGGACCTTCAACACATCTCTTCTTTGTGAACAATGTAGTTGATCGACGATATGGATGATTTGGGGGCAAAAATCTTCCCTCATGATAACATGCCATAATCTGGGAAATCGCTTATCGTTCACATTAGAACCGCACGCATCTTAAATTTTTTTTTAGCGACACATCATACACCCCCTCCCCAAACTCCCATACCGAGTTCAACTCATGTATCAATGGCTGCAAAAGTATGTCAAGTGCTTATTTCGGATGCTCTGGCCCAGGCACAAGAATAGAGAGAAATAGAAACTCTCGGTTCATACACAAAGATGGCGGCAAGTTGTTAGGTGTCACGATGACTGGCCACAGAGAATACTGTCTACCATGCTTCCCGAATGGGATGAATCCATCTGTACTTAATCCGAGATACACATTTCTTCTCTCCCATGAAAAATCCGGATAAGTAGAAAGAAAATGACGCCAAGCTTTGGCATCAGAAGGATGTGTAATCTCTCAATTAATATATGCTCAGCATGCCATCTCATTACCGCAGCTGTTCTCTCAGACCGATACAATCTCTTTAGCCGTTCTGTTAGTGACATATACCACATCCTCTTGTAAGGCATTGAAACTCTATCGACTGTATCCTTATACCTTCGTTTGCGGCAATATCGACAAGTTGTCCAGTTTTCGTCTTCTCTCCAATAAATCATACAATTGTCGATACACACATCTGTAACCTGATACAACAATTCAAGTCCAGAAACAAGTTTTTATATCTAGTATTGTTGTCCTCTAGTAATATATAATTAAATAAATTGGCTATTGCGTCAACTGCATCCTCAGGAAAATTATAGTCCGTCTTTATCCCCATCAACCTACTTGGAGATGATAAAGGTGAATGACCATCTCTACATCCTCTATATAATGGCTCATTCGCTACGTCTAGCATATCAAAAAACCGTCAACATCATTAACCATTTGAACCGTATGTGCCCCAAAATCTAATTCCATTCTAGGTTCCTCTATCCTATCGGCCAATTGCACACTACCGCTACTACTAGGAACAATTTCTCGTCGTTTTCCATGTAAATACCAAATCTTATAACCCGGCATAAAACCATTCATATATAAGTGTTGCCATACTATATCTATCCTAATATTGCGAGAATTCCGACATAAAGAAAATGGACATTTTAGCTTACGACTGTTTGGTTCCCGTGGTTGTCGACATGCTAATTCCATGAACTCTATAAGCCCATTTACATATTCCTTGTTCAAAAGATTTGTCTCGGGATTCATCTGTTCACAATCCATCCATGATCGAAAATAAGGTGGAGTGGACATTTTTTAAGTTTGTTTGTGAAGTTGTGAATTTGGGAATGGGCGGGGTGCTTAATTTATAGAAAAAATATCGACGGAAGTTCGACGGATTTTCCATCGATACCTGCGAATATAGCCGTTTGACAACGGCTAAAAACGGTCACATTCAAACGGGCAAATTTCCCAAAAATCGACGGAAAGTCGATGGATTTAGTCGACCGATAAAAGTCCCATCGATTTTGATCGACAGACTGGTTATGTTGATAACTTAATCGACGGACCCTATTTCCGTTGAGTTTATCGACGGATTTAATCCGTCAATTTCTCCGGTCAGATTTTGGCATGTTTTCTTGTAGTGATAAAAATTGGTAAATATAATTTTGGTAAGGATAAAGCCAAGTTCAAAATGTTGTTTGAAAAAATATCTTTTATGAATTTGACTGAAAAATTTGTTTCCATGTTTTTGGAAAAACCTGTTTTGCTTTTTTGCGGAAAAACCTGTTTTGCTTTTTTGCGGAAAAACAGGATTCCGCATTTTCGCATAACGTGTTTTCTGCACGTTTATTTGTCTTTTACACATTTGAGATGTTGAATGATTGAACCTAAACTCACAGTTTTAGCATCTCAAATATCTATAAATATAATATTTTAGTACTTTGAATACAGATGCTTTGCATTATTAGATAATCTAAATGCAGGAATTGGACATCTCCCATTATCCGTGATGTGAAGCGGAGGACGAGAACAAATGCCCGGCAAATCCAATCTAGACTTTAAAATTGTCTTTGGTTTTCCCTTGGACATTAAGCACGGTGTTCATAATGTTTTCGAAGAAGTTCTTCTCAACATGCATGACATCCAGATTATGCCTCAACAAATGCGTTGCCCAATAAGGCAATTCCCAAAATATGCTTTTCTTATGCCAATTATGATTGTCTCTGTAACTATCATAATGGCTATGTCCGTTCCCACCAACATTAGCATCATTGGTTATCTCGACACAAAATTCTAGCAAATGCTTCAGTAGATCATTGCCATCTAATTCGTTTAGTGGACCTTCAACACATCTCTTCTTTGTGATAAATGTAGTTGATCGACGATATGGATGATTTGGGCGCAAAAATCTTTGGTGACAATCAAATCAACATGTCTTCCTTCCATTTGTCAGCTGAAATGAGTTGGTGTCATCGTTACAATATGGACATGATAGTCTCCCGTGAGATTTCCCTCCTGATAACATTAGAACCGCACGCATCTTAAAAAAAAAATTTAGCAACACATCATACACCTTCTCCCCAAACTCCCATAACGAGTTCAACTCATGTATCAATGGCTGAAAAAATATGTCAAGTGCTCATTTCGGATGCTCTGGCCCAGGCACAAGAATAGAGAGAAATAGAAACTCTCGGTTCATACACAAAGATGGCGGCAAGTTGTTAGGTGTCACGATGACTGGCCACATAGAATACTGTCTACCATGCTTCCCGAATGGGCTGAATCCATCTGTACTTAATCCGAGATACACATTTCTTCTCTCGCATGCAAAATCCGGATAAATAGACAGAAAATGACGCCCAGCTTCGGCATCAGTAGGATGTGTAATCTCTCCATCAATATATGCTCAGCATGCAATCTCAGCAGCTGTTCTCTCAGACCGATACAATCTCTTTAGCCGTTATATTAGTGACATATACCACATCCTCTTGTAAGGCATTGAAACTCTACCGACTGTATCCTTATACCTTGGTTTGCGGCAATATCGACAAGTTGTCCGGTTTTCGTCTTCTCTCCAATAAATCATACAATTGTCGATACACACGTCTATAACCTGATACGAAAATTCAAGTCCAGAAACAAGTTTTTATATCTCGTAATATGAATCCGGAGCATTGTTATCCTCTGGAATTATATCATTAAATAAATTGGCTATTGCGTCAACTGCATCCTCAGGAAAATTATAGTCCGTCTTTATCCCCATCAACCTACTTGGAGATGATAAAGGCGAATGACCATCTCTACATCCTCTATATAATGGCTCATTCGCTACGTCTAGCATATCAAAAAACCGTCGCGCTTCTACATTAGGTACTTCATTCGAAACTTGTGCCCACTCTATATTCTCCCTATAAACATCATTAACCATTTGAACCGTATGTGCCCCAAAATCTGATTCTGTTCTAGGTTCCTCTATCCTATCGGCCAATTGCACGCTACCGCTACTACTAGGAACAATTTCTTGTCGTTCTCCATGTAAATACCAAATCTTATAACCCGGCATAAAACCATTCATTTATAAGTGTTGCCATACTATATCTATCCTAATATTGCGAGAATTCCGACATAAAGAAAATGGATATTTTAGCTTACGACTGTTTGGTTCTCGAGGTTGTCGACATGCTAATTGCATTAACTCTATAACCCCATTTACATATTCCTTGTTCAAAAGATTTGTCTCGGTATTCATCCGTTCACCATCCATCCATGATCAAAAATAAGGTGGAGTGGACATTTTATATGTTTGTTTGTGAAGTTGTGAGTTTGGGAATGTGAGGGGTGCTTAATTTATAGAAAAAAATATCTGCGGAAATTCGACGGATTTTTCGTCGATACCTGCGAATATAGCCATTTGACAACAGCTAAAAACGGTCACATTTAAACGGGAAAATTTCCAAAAAATTGGCGGAAAGTCGACGGATTTAGTCGACCAATAAAAGTCCCGTCTATTTTTCGTCGATTTTTTGTCGATTTTTCGTCGATTTTTATCGACAGACTGGTTCTGTTGATAACTTAACCGACGGACCCTATTTCCGTTGCTTTTATCGACGAATTTAAATCTGTCCATTTCTCTGGTTAGATTTTGGCATGTTTTCTTGTAGTGATAAAAATTTGTAAATATAATTTGGGTAAGGATAAACCCAAGCTTTGAGTTGGATATTTTCAAAATGTTGTTTGAAAAAAATATCTTTTATGAATTTGACTGAAAAATGTGTTCCCATGTTTATGGAAAAACCGGTTTCAGTTTTTTGCGGAAAAACCGGATTACGCATTTTCGCATAATGTGTTTTCTCCACGTTTATTTGTCTTTTACACATTTGAGATGTTGAAAGATTGAACCTAAACTCACAGTTTTAGCATCTCAAATATCTATAAATATAATATTTTAGTATTTTGAATACAGATGCTTCATCTAGTATTAAACGAACAACACTTCAAAGTTTGTATCTAAATGCAACATCTAAATACATAAACGAACATACTCTAAATCGGTTCCTGAGACTTTAATTTTTAGTATAATTATAAAACTAGTAAATCGTTAATATTAATGAAAAAACATTCATTTAAATAAGAAGATAACTATTACTCCGCACATAGTGCATATTTAAATCTAGTGTGTATACATTTGACTAGTAATAGAGACTCAACTATTTTTTTCACAAGATCACATCTTTCTTATTTCTTTGTAGTAAAAGATCTTTTCTTCCTGATTCATTACCATTTATAACTAAAACAACAAACTTATCTTTTTATTTGGTCAACAAAAAATATACGTATTTTTCCTATTAAAAAGTTATACATTGTTCGTAATATTAAATATTGTTATCTTCTAATTTAAAGATTACAATTTTAGTGTTATATATAGTTAAGTCACGCTTTTACAATTTTATTTATTAAAGTCTATTTTAATAGTAAGTCCAATAAAACTTGGTAAATATGATTTGCGTTAGGATATACCCAAGTTTTGAAGTCGGTTATTTTAAAAATGTTTTTTGACAAAATTGTCGTTTATGAATTTGAGGAAAATATGTTCTCGTGTTTATGGAAAAACTTGTTTCACTTTTTTGCGAAAAACAGGTTTCCATATTTTTGTCAGAAATGTGTTTCTCCACGTTTGTTTATCTTTTACACATTTGAGATGTTAAAAGATTGAACATAAACTCACATTTTTAGAATCTCAAATATCTATGAATTTAAGATTTTAGTATTTTGAATACAGATGCTGCATCGAGATACTGATTTTAAAGTTATTAAACGAACAAGATTTCAATGTTTGTATCTAAATGCAACATCTAAATACGGAAACGAACATGCTCTTAATAGGTTCATGAAAATTTAATTTTTAGTATATTTATAAAACTAGTAAATCATTATTATTAATGTAAAAAAACATCATTTAAATAAGAAGAAAATTATTACTCTGCACATAGTGCGTATCTAAATCTAGTGTGTATACATTTGACTAGACATAGATACTTAATTATTTTTCACAAGATCTCATCTTTCTTATTTCTCTTTAGTTAAAGATCTTTTCTTCCTCATTAAAAAGTTATACGTTGTTCGTAATATCAAATATTATTATCTTCTAATTTAAATGATAAAAATTTAGTGTTATATATAATTAAGTCATTCTTTAACAATTTTATTTACTAAAATCTATTTTAAATGTAAGCTTAATAAAATTTGGTATCTATGATTTGGGTAAGGATATACCCAAGTTTTGAAGTCGTATATATTAAAAATGTTGTTTGAAAAAATGTCGTTTATGAATTAGCCGGAAAAATCTGTTCTCGTGTTTATGGAAAAACCTGTTTCGCTTTTTTGTGGAAATCAGGTTTCCACATTTTCGACAAAAACTTAATTTCTCCACGTTTTTTGTGTTTTACACATTTGAGATGTTGAAAGATTGAACCTAAACCCACATTTTTAGCATTTCAAATATCTATAAATTTAATATTTTAGTATTATGAATACAGATGTTACATCTAGATATTGATTTTAAAGTTATTAAACGAACAACATTTCAACGTTTGTACCTAAATGCAACATCTAAATACAGAAACGAACATGCTCTTAACCGGTTCATAAGAGTTAAATTTTTAGTATAATTATAAAATTAGTAAATCATTAACATTAAATTAAAAAAAGAAAACAGTCATTTAAATAAAAAAGATAACTATTATTACGCACATAGTGCATATTTAAATCTAGTGTGTAGACATTTTACTAGTAATAGATACTCAACTATTTTTTCGCAAGATCTCATCTTTCTTTTTTCTTTTTAATAAAAGAGCTATTCTTCCTTATTCATTACCATTTATAACTAAAATAGCAAACTAATCTTTTTATTTGGTCAACAAAAAATATACTTCTAATTCCTATTAAAAAGTTATACATTGTTTGTAATATCCAATATTGTTATCTTCTAGTTTAAATATTAAACTTTTAGTGTTATATATAGTTAAGTAACGCTTTAACAATTTTATTTATTAAATTCTATTTTAAATGTAAGCACAATAAAAATTGGTAAATATGAGTTGGGTAAGGATATACCCAAGTTTTGAAGTCGGATATTTTAAAAATGTTGTTTAACCAAAATATCGTTTATAAATTTGACGGAAAAATTTGTTCCCGTGTTTATAGAAAAACCTGTTTTCTCCACGTTTGTTTGTCTTTTACACATTTGAGATGTTGAAAGATTGAACCTACACTCACATTTCTAGCATCTCAAATATCTATAAACCTAAGATTTGAGTATTTTGAATACAGATGCTCCATCTAGATTCTTATTTTAAAGTTATTAAACGAACAACATTTCAATGTTTGTATCTAAATGCAACATCTATATACAGGAACGAACATGCTCTAAATAGGTTCATGAAAGATAAATTTTTAGTATAATTATAAAACTATTAAATCGTTAATATTAATGTAAAAAAAAAGAAAACATTCGTTTAAAAAAGAAGATAACTATTATTACGCACATAGTGCATATTTAAATCTAGTGTCTATACATATGACTAGTAATAGATATGATAACACTTGAATTTCATGGTTTGTACATAACATTTCTTATCACTTTTTAGC
>OVBE01007639.1:0-18221 GCA_900406425.1 Iberis pinnata
TAAATCTTCAAATAAAATACTATATACTAGCTTTGAATCTTGGTACTTAATTATCAAGAATCTGTTTTCGTAGGTTACGATCGGACTAGCTAAAAAAACGAAGAGCTTGATTTGAACACACACGTCTCTACACGTGTAATGGGAACCTTCGGGTATGTATGAATGCAAATTTTTTTGCTTCAATTGTGTGAAAACGACTACTTACAAAAGAATGAAATGGTCCTAAACTGCCGTTAATCTTAGGTACATAGCTCCTAAATACGCAACAAGCGGAAAACTGTTTGAAAAAGCGGATGTTAGTTCGTATTAGGTAATATTATTTGAGCTTATAACTGGTCGAAAACATGTTGATAAAAAATAGTATAGTTAAAAGACTATACTTTTGGAAGGGTTAGTCGATCCAAGGCTAGGCAACAACTTCGTTCCGAGAGAAATTTTCAGTTCAAAGAATGATTTTTGGAAGTCAAGAATATAGTTCTGACTTCTTTGATCGGTCACAATCACATAGTAGTTGGGAAAGTCATGACTAGTCAAAATTTGTACCTTATGGGGTGTTATTTAATCATTGATTTTAAATTAACTCTATTTGATTTATAATATAGTGTTATTCAATAGTTGATTTATTTTCTATTTTACCATATAGTGTTATTGGTTGTAGTATTTGAAATTCATTCATTAATAGAGTTTAAAATATAGTGTTATTCGATGAAGAATTTTAAAATCAATCATATTTTAAAATCCATTGTTATTTAAACCATAAATGATTTTTAAAATCTTTGTATTTTAATGGATTTTAAATGACTTATGGTGGAATTCTATTAATAAATATATGGATTCAAAATAAAAGGTAAATTGCAGAGATTTCTAAAATCTTTCCAACTGAATCCTGCAGATTTAAAAATCTCTGCAAATAAATGTAGTAGACTTTTATATATTGATGATTTTAAATCTAAAGGAGTTAATTTAAAATCAATGATTGAATAACACCCTCTTAGTTTTATAACTGTTTTTCTCGCTTTCTTCTTTCCCATTAAAGATTTTTATATTATTTTTTGCATAAATATATTTTATTTTCAAGCATACATAAACACAGATTTGGTAACCTCTTCTTTTATCAACAACATTAACCTGGATTGGAATCTAAATGGTAAATGTACTAACACAATAATCTATTTGGTAGCCGAGGTCTAACAATTCTTCTTGCTTGATAATCCGCAAAATAAACTTGGTTTTAAACAAACATAGTGCTTGTTTATGGCTTTCATACAACAAAAGTACACACTTATAAAATCAGAGATTGTTTTGGCCAATAATCACTTTCATACAACAAAAGTACACACTTATAAAATGCGTGAAGAATATTTTGGCCAATAAACACTACAACAAAAGTTAATTACACATATTTTCAAACTACCTAACCCTATACAATTGAGTCTTCATGCTCGTCCTCCAAAGCACGACGTTCCTTAGCACGACGTTCGTTGATAATCACAATCAGAAGCATCAAGATGGCTAGAAAAACAATTAAATTACCCACAAAATTATAATCTAGATCATGCGAATTAAAGCATGAGTATACCATCTTTTTTCTTCTGAAATAAAGAGAGAAGAGAAAAAATGAGATAACGGCACTAACTGAAAACTGGATGAATCGATGAAACACAAAAAAATGTTCTAATCAGAGGCATCCAACCCTAATGTTCTGAACTTGGTGACGGTAAAAGTGAGACAATACGAGTGAAATAGTTTAGAAGAACGATGAAGCGAAAAAACAAAAACAAATGTGTGAGGTTTTCTAATCAAATAATTCAACCCTAATTTTATAATCTTGGTGATAGTTAAAGTGAGATAATATCAAACCCTTTAATAGACTATTTATTAAAATTGAGCAGCACAAGTGACAAAAAAAAGAATTGGAATAAGCACAAATCTTAACAAAACTGAAATCCTAATAGCCTTTGAGAAGCTTTTGTGTTTTGTGTTTTTGTATTGAATAAAATAATAGGTATAGGAGCGACGCCTTACTAAAAGTAGAATATGACTTGCAACGAACCATAATTCAGACGAAAGGTTTGAGAAGCTTCTATCGAAGTACAATTTTCGAACGGAACAAAGGAAAACGAAATCCATAACAGAGAAAGCAAGATCGACAAGGAATTATAACTAAGACCGAACAATAAAGATGGCTCTAAACGATACCTAACAATAAAGCCGACCTTTGGAATTTTCGGTATTGGGAAAATTAAAAAAATAACAATGATTTCACAATTTTCTTATGTTTATAAACTTTTAAATATCACATTTAAAATAAGGACAAAACATCTTACTATATTCATGCAAAATCTCTTGGTTTGTAGTAAATTTCATAAATTCGGTTCGATCATCGTTGAACTCTTCTATGATTTCTCCCGTCCCTTCATTTACGTGATTATACATCCATTCGTGAACTTAATAAATATCTTTTGAAGACATTTTTAGAAGTTTTTTTTGTGTTTTTGAAATTACGAACCGCAAGAAGATGATGGGAATATATATATAGGATAATTTGCAACCACCTATTTGGTCACAAATTTGTAGAAAACATTTCAAATAGTAAATTTTCAATGACTATATTTTATCCAACTAAATTACCAATTAACTATCGACTAAGTTTTGATAAAATATAAACTGACTAAATAACGACTAAAAATGCCGACCAGAAAAGCCAAAAAATTATATAGCACATAGCATATTTCAAAGAATTGTCAAATTCATTAAAAATTGTTAGAAATTTAACCTTAAATTTTTTGACTAAATTTTTAGTTGAAAATTTTGGTCATAATTTGATATACATTCTAGTAGCAATTTAGATAGAATTTTGGCGTACAAGGCAAGGAGCCTTCTCGCTCCCTTGGTTTGGTGACTTGATAAATCTTTGTTTGAAAGCATCTCAATATTGGCTCTTAGGAATTTCTTCGAATATTATTTGTTTTTTCCACTGTTGGAATTGAGGTTATAAGAAATTTCGCACCATTGTTCATGTAACTTGAATTCTTATTAAGAGGTATCCAAAAATTTAAGTAGACAAAATTTTGTCCTATTCCAATACTTTTGTCCAAATTTTATCTCTTCAAGCATGTATTTCACATCATCTATAATGGCTCACGTAAAACCATCAGTATTTTCCTCTTAAGGTATGATTTTTGCACAAAAAAACTTTTTTAATTTTTATGGTAATGTTTTAACAAATTATGTCGGTACGAAAATGCGACACAAATGACCATGTACATTTTCTTACATATTATCTTACATCTGATCAGTAAACTTTAAGCCTTCATACAATTGGAAATAAAGTAATAAAAAAAAAAATCTAAATATACTATCACAAAAATGCTATTTTTATACAAAGTATCCAATAAATGATTAATAAAATCAAAAAATAAATGAATCTAAAGGCTGTTTTCTTAATAAATATTCGAAGAGTTATTATTAATTTAGCGAGACGTAACATCTTGACCGCTTTTGTCTGTGGATATTGGTGAGAAATTTTAGAATTTTTTTGTTAAGATCTTCATAGTTGTGCCCTTAAAATTTTCAAGCTTCCAAAATTGCATCTCCTTTCCAAAAGATCATACAATTTTTATAACATACATCAATGATTTAAAATGTATTCCAAGAAAACCGGATACCAACATATGCAAAATTTTCTTCCGACAAATAATATTTGACGAAGTCAGCTATAACATATACAAAATCTTCGGTCAATTTGTATTTTGTTTTTATGTTCATCATCCTAGTGGCAACTGATAATGGTGATTGATCTTCTTTGAAACCATCATATAAACGTTTTCTAACAACATCTATCATTGAAAAAAATCTTTTTATATTCAACATTTGGTTCTTCTAACACATTAGGATTTTGCGCTATTTTCTGATCTACATCTTCTTTATTTGTATAATTTTTTTTCTATTGTAGATTCTCCGACATTTATTTTCTAACCACTGTCTTTTTACACTCTTCTTCTCCGGCTGCTTTCACATTTTTCTAACCACTATTTTTTGACCAAACACATTTGAGGTTGTGAATAGAAAAGAGAAGGATTTATCATGTAGAGGTATTTAGACTATACACATTTGAAAAAACAATGATAATTTAGTACAAGTATATTCGGCTATAGCTTATAGCCAATGAGTTAATGTTCAAGCTTTGTAACAACTACAATAGTTTTGTTACTTACTTGTAAGAGAAGAAGCCGTGAAGGTAGAAGAAAAGGGTTTGTCATGTAGATGTATTTAATGATAATACTATACACATTTGAAAGAACAATGATAGTTTAGTTCAACATTTAATGGTAGTACTATACATACTTGAAAGAACAATGAAAGTTTCGTTCAACTATATTTGGCTATAACTATATTTGGCTATAGCTAAAAGCTGAATACAACTACATTGAAATACAATTAAAAAAGCAAATTCAATAACACCCATTTATTCCTTTTTAACAAATTTTCAATCGTTTAACTTTCTTAGTTCTACATTTTAAAAATAATTTTGCTACTGCAATCAACTATTGTTGCTTTTTCTTTATCCTTTTTAATGGTAAAATCTTGTGGATATACCATGATAATAAGTTCAACATTAACAAGTTCAATATACATTGCCTTCCAAATAGTTTAGGAACATAAAAAAGTGAAGATAAAAACTGATCAACTACAAGTACGAACCATTTTCTTCATTCCCATATACCATTGGCCACAAAATTGGGAAAGACACAGAGTTCTTATCTAATATAATAATCCTAATCCATGACATGTTTATGAGGGAAGTGACGAAGGTAGAACACGAATATCAACATAACCAGATAACACCAATTTGTTGTTCCTTTGCGTTTTACATTCATATTTCGCATCCAAAATTCTCATTAACATTTCACATCAACATTTATCATTCGTATTTTGCATCCACATTCGTATTTAGCATCTACTAGTCGCATTAACAATTCAAAAAGATCAAAAGGTTTTAAAATACCATGGTTTTCTTAGGATTTTCTCCTAAACCCTAAGTTTTTTTATTGGAAAATTCTCAAAAATAACACAAAAATTAGTTTGTAGTACAAATGCTGGACTCCTTGGCTATAAGCCAGCAGCGGACCCAGAAAATATTTTAACCGGTGTCATAATTATATTTTAAAAAATATTTAACTAGAGAAAGTTGAAAAAAAAGAAAAANCTAATTCTATTAATTTCGTAACCACAATTGAGGATTTGAACCCAGGATTATTGATATATAATGCTACTACTTTAACAAACCCATCCATCCTATTCCCTTGTGTATACCTTACAAACATTTTTTAATATATTTTAACGGGTTCAATTGAACCCACATGACTCTATGTGGGTTCGCCACTACTATAAGCTATAGCCAAATATAATTAAACCAAAGAGCTCATATCCCTAGTTACATATATCTATAGTGAAGAAGATTCAATAGATTGAATACATCCAAAATTGGTTTGTAGTACAAATGTACCACATTCTCAATTGTTCTAAAAATACCACACAGTCCCAATTAATTTATTTTCAACGTTGGACTTAGTTGTTTAAAAGTTAAATTTTTGGATTTGAGTTGAATAATTAGAGTTTAAGATTTAATTTTGAAGTGTGTCTAGGGCTTAAATTTAAGGTTTTAAAGCTATTTTAAATTTGTAGTATTTTTTTGTATTTTTGAGAATCCATGTGATTAAATCTTTGGTGTTTTTGGTATTTAGCATACAATTGGTGAAAATGTTTGGACATGAACTTTTGTTTTATTTTTGAGAATCCCTGCGATTAAATCTTTCTACTTAACATGCAAATGGTGAGAATGCTTGGGCTGGAATTAATCGAAACACTGGTGAAATTATTCTAATTTTTCAAAAAAATCTCCTTCTTATGTTCTCCTTTTTTAGTTAAGTCATCCTCGCATTATTCACCGCAACATTAAATCTTGAGATAAAATACTATATACTTGCTTTAAAGCCTTGGTAACAAAATATTAGCTTTTAACTTGTCACAGAACGGTCTTTAACTCACAACTTAATTAATTAAGAATCTTTTTCCATAGGTTGCGATCGAACTAGCTAAAATAGCACAAGAACTCGATTTGAACACACACGTCTCTACACGTGTAATGGAACATTCGGGTATGCATGAATGAAAATTTTATTTGATTCAATTGTGTGAAATCAGCTACCTAAAAAAGATTGAATTGATTTTAAAGTGTCGTTAATCTTAGGAACATGGTTCCTGAATACACAACAAGCAGAAAACTATATGAAAAAGTGGATGTTAATTCGTATGGAGTAATATTCTTGGAGATTATAACTGGTCGAGACCGAAAAAGCGGTATGAACTTGGTGATAGTAAAAGTGAGACCGTACGAGTGAAATAGTTTATAAAAACGAAAAAAACACAAAACAAACAATTTTTTGTGAGGTTTTCTAATCAAAGACATTCAATCTTAATGTTCTAATCTTAGTGATAGTTAAAGTGAGTCAATATCAAACCCTTTACAAGATTATTTAATAAATTGAGCCGCACAAGTGATGAAAAAGATTTGAAACGAGCACAAACTTTTAAGAAATTGAAATTCTAATAGCGTTTGAGAAGCTACCGTGTTTTGTTTTTTTTTGTTATTGAATACAATATTAGATATAAGAGCGATGCCTTACTAAAAGTAAAATAGGACTTGCGACGAACCCTAATTCAGACGAAAGGTTTGAGAAGCTTCCGTTCAAGTACAATTTTTCGAACAACACAGAGGAAAACGAAATCCATAATGGAGAAAGCGAGATCAACATGAAATTCTAACTGAGACCGAACAATAAACCTGACATTTGGAATTTTCAAATCTGACAAATAGCAATGATTTCACACTTTTCCTATGTTTATAAACTTTTGATTATCACATTTAACAAAGGAAAAAACATCTTACGAGATTCACGCAAAATCTCTTGGTTTGTAGTGAATTTCATTAAATCATCTTTGAACTCTTCTCTGATTTCTCCCGTCCCTTCATGTACGTGATTGTACATCCATTCATGAACCTAATAAATATTTTTTGGAGACATTTTTAGAAGTTTTTTGTGTTTTTGAAACAACGATTCACAAGAAGATGATATATTTTTTTCAACGATTATATTTTTTTCTACTAAATTACTGATTAATTATTGACTAAGTTTTGATAAAATATAAACTAAATAAATACTAACTAAAAATAACGACCAAGAAAAAAAAAANNNAAAAAAAAAATTACATAGTGCATACCATTTTTCAAAGAATTGTCAAATTCATTAAAATTGTTAGAAATTTGACCTTAAATTTTTTGACTAAATTTTTTGTTGAAAATTTGGTCATAATTTGATATACATTCTTGTAAACGACTTAAATAGAGTTTTGGCATTTAAGGCAAGGAGCCTTCTTGCTCTCTTGGTTTGGTGACTTGATGAATCTTTGTTTAAAAACATCTTAATATTGGCTCTTAGCAATTGCTTCGAATATTAATTTTTTGCCACAGTTGGAATTGAAGTACAAATGTTCCCAAAACAAATTATATATAGTTTATAAGAAATTTCCCACAATTGTTCATGTAACTTGAATTCTTATTAAGATGTATAAAAAGTGTTAAGTAGACATAATGTTGACTTATTCGACAAATTTTGGCCAAATTTTGTCGCTTCAAGCATTTAATTAACATTATCTATAATAGTTCACGTAAAAATATCAGTATATGTCTCTTGAGGTATCATTTTTTGCATGAAAGATCTTTCAATTTTCACGGTATTGTTTTACCAAATTATGTCGGTGTGAAAATGCGATACAAATGCCCATGTACATTATCTTACATCTGATTAATAAATTTTAAGTCTTTATACAATTTTGTAAGTCTTCATAGAACTGAAAACAAAGTAATAAAAAGTTCTTTAAAATATTATAAAAATGCTATTTTAATACAAAGTTTCCAATAAATGATCAACAAAAGCAACAAATAAATGAATTTAAGAGCTGCATTTTCTTAATAAAAACTAGAAGTGTTATTATTAATTTGGCAGGATGTAACTGTTGGTGTCAAAATCCCCTCAATAAAATTTTGTCTTAGCTAGTGACGTTATATTATCTAACCCAACATGTATTGGTCCCAAAAGGATTGACTGAGAAAGTGTATATATATATATATACACTTAAAGAGTGACAGAACACTCAGCATGCAACGTGACCGAGGTCGACGCGGATACAATCTGAGCTGGAAATGACTGAGTCTCAACCTTTCCGAGTTTCCCGGGATATGCCAAAATCGTTGGGACGAGGAGGTGCAAACGCAGCGAGAATATCATAACAGAAGCCCGAAGTGTCCAGCAGCCCCGGTTAGAATCGGAACCGAACTCAGGAGTATAAGTAAAAGAATTAGGAGAGAGAAAAATGATATTCTTCTATTTTTGTTATTTTGACTTGAACATTTTTCCTTTTGTATGCAAGTTTGAGCAAAAAGAAATCTTACTAATCAATACAAAATTTATTCCATATAAATTTGAGTTGTTGTTTTGTTTATTAAGACGAAAATTGTCGAATTCCTTGTTAAAATATATCTATAAATTTATTTTATGGAATCGAACATCCATAGAAACACCTTGACCGTTTTGTCTGTGGATATTGGTATTTTTTCGAGATATGTGAATTTTATTCTTATTTGACGGTCGGACGCACTTTTTTACAAATACTTTGAAGATTTTTTTATCATGCATATTATTATGTACTTTGTTTTCTTTGTTTATCTCCACTAACACAATATAAATGATTTTATGATAAATCACTTATTTCTAGATTAATCCAACATAAACATGCTTAACTATGAAACTTTCTCAAAAACAAATGACTCAAATTTTATTGCACTTTAACATGTTTTGAGAAATATTTATAAAAGATATACAATTAGAGGAATTATTCCAGCTATATGATAGTTAACTGAATTAATTGTTTAAAAATTTTCCATATATAACCATTTGGTGCTTCTTCCCATTTATACACAAACAACTTCAATATATCCCATTCATATATAAATTTAGGTGTTGTGCGACTTCATTACCAAATTAATATTTATAGTACAAATTAAAAACATTGTGCTAATTCATATATTGATTTTACAGTGTTAACTAAACATTTAATGGATGCTTAGTAACATGTGTTTCCCAAATAATACATGAACTATTAATATTTTCTAGTTTAATGTATGAATTAATAAATTTGTATAATTTAATATATGTGTTTTAAAATACATGTTCATGTTAATAGTATTACTAAAAAAATAAAAACTTTTGAAATAATTATTGTTATATACATTTATATTATATTGATGCAAAAAAGATTAAAATAAATAGAAAATTTTCAATAATGTCATTTTTACCATCACTACTTTACCATTTTTTAAATCAACATTTTTTTTGTCTAAACACATATTTTTCTTTAGTTTTCAAGTGCTTTTGTTTCACTCACACATGAAATATTATTTTGATCATTATAAAATCTTTCGTGAGTAAATTGAACAATAAATTTTAAAAACGAATGAGAAAGTATGTTCAAAAAATGATGGTAGTTTCAATAATAATATTAAGGAAGTAGCAATACTAAAAAATCAATTTATTTTCCATTAATAGTAGTAATGATTTCACATATTTTAAAATGGGTTATAGCAATTTTATTATCATAAAAATGTATTTTAAAACACAAATATCAAATTATCCAAATTCGTTAGCTCATGTAGTAAAATGAAAAATATTAATAGTTTGTGTATTACGAAAAATTATAAAATTTTGGTAAATATAGTTAACGGGCGTTAGTTTTCATTACGTAAAATTATGATTTTTGAAAATTTATGTATTAATAGCTATCATAAAAATTGATGTATTAAAATGATATCAAAAAATTCGTGTATTAAATTGACAAATATTATAGTATTTTTCAAATTATATATAAATATGTATACATACATATAAATTAGTGTAAAAGGAAAAACATGAAGAGTTCCTTTTCTCATGAGAAGAAAATTTTTACACGGCTTGTCAATATATAAGACATATATTATGTCTGACATGTGTCACAGATTGTTATGCTCAAGTATATTTATATTATCATGTTCACATGCAAACGTGTAATCTGAAGACGACAGTTAGATGGAATCAGGGTTTCTATAAGAAGAAACTCAGATATTGTTTTTCTACTTCTTACTTTTTTATATAAAAGGAAATAAATTATATATTATAAGAAAAAATAGCAAGTAACAGTGGAAATGAATATTTCTCTTTCTGGAATTGAAATGACATTTCAACAATTTGTCAGCCTTTGGGTGGCCAACATTAAAATTTCCAAAAATGGTAAGTCCAAAGAATAATATTAGTTGTTTTTGTGTTTTATTATTCTTTGCAATACATCCCACACACATAACAGAGAATATGTTTCTTTTCTTCATACTCCAAATTTATTTACTTTTCTAGGATTATTTAATTTCGATATTACCCTTATTGCAAAAGTAACGTTTATGTTTATGTGGAGAATAATGACACTTGAATTTTTTTTATTCTTTATTCAATATAAAAACACTTAACAACGATAGCTGTGATTCGTGGTGGGACTGATACTTGGAATATTAAAAAAACTTATACTTTTAAAAACATTTCTCTTATGGTTAAGATTTTTAATTGATTATCAGAAATCGTATGCATGCATATGGAAAAAATGTATGCCGTCAAAAAGAAATTGAGGAATTTTAAGGACCAAAATGGTAAATCAGCTAACTCTTTTACAATCGCTTCTCTCTCCTCTTACCTCTCTCTCTATTCTCTCTTTCGCGACTTGAGAACGAAGACAGGTGGGTTGGCAGCGAGAACTCCGCCGAGAGCGGTCAGCGGCAACTCTTCTAAACACAACCACGTGCGCCGAGACTTGGGTCCTCTGCCGAGAGTCCAGCGGTGAGGAGATCAACGGCTAGTGCTTCATTCCGTAGATATCTCCGGCGAATCTTTCTCACTTCTACCCGAAATCAAGCTTCAGAGGATGAGACAAGTAGACTCAGTAAGGCGGCGCGGCGGTAGCTCCTCCGGTGTCGTTGCTTGCCGATTGGAAGACGGATCTGACAAAGTGATGGCGGTGGCTTCCTCCGGCGAGAAGATCTGCTACAACCAAAAGAACGAACGCTTGACCACAGATCTGGCGCTTGATGACGACATCTGTTTGTGGCTAAGCTATAACCGAACCAATGGTTTGGTAGATTTGTCCTCCTCTTCTGGGCGGCGGCTCCTCCGTCACGAAGGTCTCCTCCGAGTTACACAGACGGAAATGTCTTTTACAGTGCTCTTCCTCCTTGTTGGTTTCTTTGGAGCTTGGGTGATTTGACAGTGCATTTCATTTCCTCACCGTCAAGTCGGCCACCGGAGCTACTGCCGACGGCGTCTGCAGCTTGGACATGGCGGCACAAAACTAGGGTTTTCTTAATTTTGTTTTTTTTTAACTTAACTATAGTTAGTATTTGACTGTGGTTGGATATCTAAACTAGGGTTAGGTCACCGTGGTTAAGTTAGGAAAAGAAGGTTTTAGGGTTTTTAGGGATTGAAATTTCTGGAGTGGATCTGGACCTAATAATTAGGATTTTGTATAGACATAATCTGGATGTATTGTAAGTTTTAAATAGAATATTTTTTATATAAAAAAATGGTAAATCAGCTACTTATAAAATATAACGCACAAATTCCATCTTAAGCACTAACGAACGAATGACACAGAAAATGTTACATCAAGCTCATGACATCAAACTCATGACGACGAAATTGATTTAAATTAGATGTGATTTTGAGTCCAAAGCAAATACGAATTTATGATATTTTTAAAAAATTTAAATTATTTTTTAAAAATAGTCTATTTTTTGAAAAATTATACAAAATCGATTTATTTTAATTTTAGGTTATTGTTTCTAAAATTTTCGGAACAACCCTACTCAAAATTTTTAAATTATTTTCCTTCAGTACGTTATATATATATATATCATTTCTAATAAAAAAAATTTAGTCGGAAAGAAAACTATTTTGCACTCCATGTCAAAATAGGATAAAAACTAATAAATAACAAATATGTGACTTGAATATTTTTGAATGATTTCACCATATAATTAGATAAAATAGAAAACATTATACACACATAGTGCATAGAATATACAAAACAACTAATTCTGTGAAACAAATCCTTATTCTAATAGACGCATTAATAGAAACGTAAGAAGTACAACGATGGATTCCATTTTATGCCAATACTGTCGAAAAATTTAAGTCAATACAACCATGTATGTTTTTGTAGTGAAGTAACATGAAATATTGGTGTTTTGGAGACTTATTGACTAGAGTTGGACACAGAACGGATATAAAGAAAAAATTGTACTATTCGCGATCTGTTCTGTTATAAATAGTTAATATTCGATTTGTTTTGCTTCGAAAATTTTCGAATATCCGACACTTTTACTAATATTTGCGGATATTCGCTATGATCCAATCCCCTTTTCAAATATTTTATTTAAAATATAAAAAATTCATAAAATAACATAAAAAATTTTTAAAACTTAGAAGTCAGAAAAATTAGAAAAGGGAGAATGAATGACAATATCTTATAAAATTATATTTTCAAAGATTTATTTGTTTAAAAATCTAAGAATTTTTTAAATGTTTACTGTGTCTAAAGTTAAAGACTTAGGGTTCTTTTTCATAAAATAGATCACATATATTCTAATATTATTATTGTTTTATGTTATTAGTATATATTCATAAAATTAATCCATAATATAAGTCTTATACTACTATATAATATATGTATAATTATATATATTATAGTTATAAGTCAAAATTTTACGGATCAGAGCGGATATCTAATCTTTCCAAAATAATATTTGTATTTGCTCCAATTTTTTACGAATACAACATTTTCTTATTTGCTTTGCTCCATAATCTTACGAATATTCAGATTTTTCGGTTCAATTTGAAGTAAATAATGGATCGTAGCAGATCTAACGAATATTTTTCCTAGGCCTGTTGATACTTAGAGACCCATCATTTTATCCCATGTATGGCGATATTTAATAAGTAAAAATGTATTAATTTTTAGAAACCTACTAAAAGAAAGAAGTACAAAAATTCTGAATGCCACTACTTAAAACATTCGACTTCTGTTTAAATAATGGCTAGAGAAGAACTTGGCCGTATCGCATTTCTCTTCTTTTTCTCTCGAGTCTTTATATTCCCTTATATATATAACATTAAAATAAGAAATACATCCACTTGGCTATTATTTTTATTTTTCATCCAGAAGGAATTTTTCTACAAAACTAAGAGAATAATATGTTTAATTTAATTAAAAATTCAGGGATGTTGAAAAAATTACAAATTCAGTAACGATTTTAGTGAGTTCACGTGATTCATTATGTTCAAGTAAATACTTGCAAAAAAAGCTAAACATGTAAGCCTTTTTGATATATTTAACTATATACAAGAAAAGTTTAACATCACAAATATATAAAAAAAACAAAGCTACTGAAATGTGCAAGTCTTTATTGAATGAAAAAGATGGCTTATAAAGACACCATACAATCGAACTAAACATCAGAGAATTAAGCAAGAATTAAACAACTAATTACCTCCTATTAAGGCTGCCTAAATGCTAAGTCTTGTGTAACAATCAAGACCAATTCAAAATGCATAATTAAGTAAATGCACTCTTGCATTAGTTTAACATACTGTGCGACTTCACTCCAAGAAAATCCATGAGCTTTGTAAACTGATCCAGCTTGATTGGTTTGGTCATTATGTCAGCCACTTGATCTTGAGTTCCACAATGTACCAGCTTCAAAGCTCCTTCATTCACTAGATCTCGAATGTAGTGAAATCTCACATCTATGTGTTTGGTCCTACAATGCATAATTGGATTCTTGGACAGTTTAATAGATGAGCTATTGTCACACTTGATCACCATTCCTTCATTGAGCTCTATCCCCATTTCTTCCAAGATTCCTTTTAACCATATTGACTGACAGGCTGTGGAAGTGGCAGCAACATACTCTGCCTCTGTAGAAGATAAAGTGACTATGCTTTGCTTCCTTGAGCTCCAACAGATGGCTGAGCCATTGATCAAGAAAGCATATCCTGAAGTGCTATTTCTGTCACTCAAATCCCTGGCATAATCACTGTCAGTAAAACCAATCACATTCATCTCATCCAACCTCTTGTAATGCACTCCATAATCAATCGTCCCCTTCACATATCGCAATGCCCTTTTTGCCATCATCATGTGTTCTTCCTTTGGATTAGACATAAAACGAGCTATCAAACACACAATGAACATTAGATCAGGACGTATTACCGTTAGGTACATTAGACAGCTCACAAGCTGCTTGAACAGAGTACTATCAGCTTGTATATCTCCTTCTTTTGACACCAAGGTTCCTAGAACAATAGGATTTTTGACAGAGTTACAATTTCCCGTGTTAAACCTTTCTAGTATCTCCCTTGCATACTTCTTGTGTATTCATTCCTTTTCTTGATCCACTTCCACACCAAGAAAGAATATCATCTTCCCCATATCAGTCATTTCAAATTCTTGTTGCATAGAGATTTTGAAATCTGCACATACTTTCTCACTACTGCCAGTGTAGATCAAGTCATCTACGTATAAATTTACCACCAGTATTGTATCTTTGCTTTTCCTTATGAATAGAGTGTGATCATAACTACTCCTTTGAAAGCCTTGTCTCTTGAAGTAGCCTTCAATTCTACTAAACCAAGCACGTGGAGCTTGTTTTAGTCCATAAAGAGCCTTCTTCAGTCTATACACCTCGTCTTCCTCCCCTACTCTGAAAAATTCTTCAGGCTGCTCAACATATACTTCTTCTTGTAGCTCACCATATAGGAAAGCACTTTTTACATCTAATTGGAACACATACCAGCTTTGTTGAGCAGCCACTGCTAGCAAGCTTCTGATTGTATCCCAACGAGCTACATGTGCATAAACATCAATGTAGTCTATGCCTTCAGTTTGAGAGTATCTTTTTGCAACCAAACGGGCCTTACACTTCTCGACCTTGCCTTCTTTATTCAACTTGGTCTTATATACCCATTTGACTCCAATTTTTTTTTGCATGTGATGGTAACTGAACTAGTTCCCAAGTGCAGTTTCTTTCAATTGAACATATCTCTGTCTCCATTGCTTTCCTCCATTTGTTTTCTTTAACTGCATCAGAGTAGTGAACTGGATCATCAGAAGAAATGTACAGAGCTAGATGAGCCATTTCCTCCCCTATCTCTTCACCTAGTTACAAAGTCACGCATCCAGCTTGGTTGATTTCTTTGTCTCCTTGAGCTTTCCTCTTGCTCTAATGTTTGGTTGTTGCTTGGTGGTTCACTTATTGGTTGGACTTCTTCATTGATATCAGGAACATTTACTTCCTCTGCATCACTAGTAGAGTCTTCTATTTCAGCAACATATTTTGGATTTTGTTTCATCTACATCTGCCTCAGATTCTTCTTCATCTGCGTATGTTTCTTCTCCTTCAAGAGATTTTTCTTCTTCTACATCATCTCCCCAACTGAGGACTTCATTGCTTTGAGTATTTGAGTTCCAGTTCCATTTTTCATCCTCCTTAAATATCACATCTCGACTTACCATAATCTTCTTTGTCACTGGATTATACAATCTATAAGCCTTTGACTCTTCACTTACTCCAAGCAAGATACGTCTATGACTTCTTTCATCTAACTTAATTCATCTTTATTCAGGTATACGAACATGTGCCACTGACTCAAACACTCTGAAGTAGTCAACTGTTGGCTTGATTCCACACCATCTTTCTTCAGGTACTATGTCTTTGACGAATTTGGTGAAGCTTCGATTAAGTACATGAGCTGTCCATTTTGCAGCTTCAGGCTATAGTACCTTTGGCATTTCTTTCTCAGACAATAAGCACCTGACCATGTTCATAATGGTCATATTTCTTCTTTCTGCAACCCCATTCTGTTGAGGAGTGTATGCAGTTGTTAACTGTCTTCTTATCCCATTTTCTTTGCAGAAGTTATTGAAGGAATCTGAGGTGAATTCACTCTTTCTGTCTGTTCTAAGCCCTCTGATCTTAGTCTTTGCCTCCTTCTCCACCAGGCACTTGAAAGATTTGAAGGTTTCTCCCTTATCTGCAAGAAAGTGTATCCAGGTCTTTCGACTATAATCATCTACAATCACCAGTAAGTAACGTTTACCCTCTTGAGAAGCTAGTGTTATTGGTCCACATGAGTCAGCATTGAGCAATTCAAGTTTCTCCTTTGCTTTCCATTTACTTGCCTTTGGGAACTTGGCTCTTTGTTGTTTGCCAATGTTGCAGATGGTACACACTTTGTCACTATCTTTAATGTTTGGTAATCCTTTCACCAAGGATTTTCTCTGCATCAATTGTATAAAAACTTTGTTGATGTGTACAAAGCGGCTGTGCTAAAGTATACTTGTGTCCTCTTCTTCCACACTGAGACAGTTTGCATAAGTTGGTATTTTTACTGCATGAATCAGAAACATTCGGTTCTTGGTCATTTGTGTTTGCATAATCAGTCCTCTCACATCATGATAAACTTTCAACAATTACCTTCAATGATGATTGATAATTGTTTCTCTTGAAATTGACCAATGCTGAGTAAGTTGCTGGTGAGGTTTGGAGCATAATAAACCTCTGAAATCACTTGCAACACTCCCTCAATGGAAACTTTGATGTTTCCTTTTCCTTCAACACTCAGTTTTGCTTGAATCCTTCATCCAAGTTCATGAACCATGGCTTCTCTCCTGTCATGTGATTTGAGCAGCCTGAATCTAAAACCCAGATGCCTTCACTCACCTCCTCGTTAATATTAGCGTGAGCCATAAGAAGAAGTTCTTCTTCATCACCAAATTCAGCATAGTTAGCTGCCTCTTTCTCATTATTGTTGCACTCATACTGGTAATGTCCCAGTCTGCCACATTTGAAACATTTGATTGATGATCTGTTAGCAGAGAATCTGCCTCTTCCACGACCTCTAAAATTGCTTCCTTCTCCTCTCCCTCTCTGAGGAGTCCATCTTCCTCTGCCTTTATTCTCACGGTGGTAATTTGGTTCTTGCTCTGCCTGAAACATTTGCTCCTCCATTCTTGTTTCAGTTACTTTTCTTTCATGAATATGCAATGAGGCCTGTAATTCATCTACAGAAAGAACATCAATATCTTTAGATTCTTCTATTGAGCACACAACATAGTTGAAATTCTCTGTGAGGCTTCGAAGAATCTTCTCCACAATCTTCACATCCTCCATGTTTTCTCCACACGTTCTCATATCATTTGCAATCTCCATGACTCTTGCAAAGTAGCTGGTCACACTCTCTCCTTTCTTCATTTCCAGCATTTCATATGTTCTTCTTAATCTTTGTAATTGAGCCTTCTTTACTCCGGCACTTCCTTGATGTTTTACCTTCATTGACTCCCATAGTTGCTTGGATGTCTCCTTCTGAGTTATGGTATTGAGTGTCGTTTTGTCGATGGATTAATACATATAGTTCTTGGCTTTGAGATCCTTAAGCTCTGCCTCCTCTATAGCTTTCTTCTGTGCAGGATCTGGTGCTACTATGTTTCTCAAGTTGTCAAAGTCTAGATCAATGACATGCCAATACTCCTTTGATTTAAGTAGATTCTCCATAAACATACTCCAGTGATCATAGTCTCCATCAAATTTGGGGACTGCTGGCACACTAAAGCTCGTTGCATCAGCCATCTGAACTCTCTGTGTTTTTCTTATATCTCACGATTTTACTTTTGAAGTTTTGCTCTGATACCAAATAAAGGAAACAGAGCTACTGAAAAGTGCAAGTCTTTATTGAATGAAAAAGATGGCTTATAAAGACACCATACAATCGAACTAAACATCCGAGAATTAAGCAAGAATTAAACAACTAATTACCTCCTATTAAGGCTGCCTAAATGTTGAGTCTTGTATAACAACCAAGACCAATTGAAAGTGCATAATTAAGCTAATACTAACTTATTGAAAACATTAAGAAATACAAACAAAATAACCATAAAACGTTAAAAAATATGAAAATAGAACCACTTAATAACAAATATAATGATGTATTGTTATGAAGACATGGATCGAACCTGCTCAATCGTTATTT
>OVBE01007640.1:0-18220 GCA_900406425.1 Iberis pinnata
GTTTAGCAGGCATAAATGCCTACTAAAATGCATTAAATCTGAGTAATATCAGTAATCTGGGTTTAACATCCTTTTTGTTCAGGAGATACCTCAGAGCTGCATGATCGGTATGGACGACTACTTTGGATCCTACTAGCTAAGATCCGAACTTCTCAAAAGCAAAAACTATTGCTACTAATTCCTTCTTAGTGGTTGCATAATTTCATTGTGCTCCATCTAACGTTCTTGAGGCATAATAGATCACATGAAGTTTCTTGTCCTTTCGTTGGCCTAGAACTGCACCAACTGCATATTCGCAAGCATCACAGATTACCTCAAAAGGAAAATCCCAATCCGGTGGTTGGACTATTGGAGCACTAACTAGAGCTCCTTTGATCGCGAGAAAAGCACTTTGGCATTCATCATCCCATGCAAACTTGACATCCTTGCACAAAAGATTGGTAAGAGGTCTAGCAATCTTTGAGAAGTCCTGAATGAACCTCCTGTAGAAACCAGCATATCCTAGAAAGCTGCGAACATCCTTTACAGATTTGGATGCCTGCAAGTTAGTCATAACTTCAATCTTAGCCCTATCAACCTCAATACCATTCATAAAGATTTTGTGTCCTAACACAATTCCATTTGTCACGATAAAGTGACACTTCTCCCAATTAAGCACCAAGTGTTTCTCCTCACATCTCTAAAGGACCCTGCACAAATTAGCAAGACAAACATCAAAGGAAGATCCATAGACAGAGAAATCATCCATGAACACTTCCATGATGTCTTCAATTAGATCAGTGAAAATAGACATCATGCATCTTTCAAAAGTTGCTGGACCATTGCACAAACCAAAAGGCATTCTACGATATGCATAGATACCAAATGGACATGTGAATTTCGTCTTCTCTTCGTCATCGGGATGAATAGGAATCTGAAAGAAACCTAAATAACCATCTAAGAAACAATAGTACGGGTGATTAGTCAATCTCTCAAGCATTTGGTCAATGAAAGGCAAAGGAAAATGACATTTGCGAGTAGCAGCATTCAATTTCCTATAGTCTATGCACATCCTATGACCAGTAACAGTTCTAGTTGGGATCAATTCATCCTTATCATTCTTAATTAACCATTGTAATACCCCCTTATTAGGAACAACATGCATAGGACTAACCCAAGTACTATCTGAAATAGGCTAAATGATTGCTGCATCTAGAAGTTTCATAATCTCCTTCTTAACAACATCTTTCAGATTAGGATTTAAACGTCTCTGATGTTCTATGAAAGTCTTAGACTCCTCTTATAAATGAATCCTATGCATGCATAAATCTGGGGAAATACTTGTGATATCATATAAAGTATAACCTAGAGCTCTATGATACTTTATTAATTGACATAGAAGCAAGGCAATCTCAACATTGTTCAGCGCAGCATTCACGATCACATGATATGTGGAATTATGACCTAGAAGTGCGTACCTTAGCCCTGATGGGAGGGTTTTAAGTTCCAGTTTTGGAGCTTTCAGCTCGCTCCATGGATCATCAAGTGGTGCAGGGTACGGTTTAGGTGAAGGCTTGGCTGCTACCTCCACTAATGCCACACAATCAGTCATCTCCTCAATTCTTCTACTAGCATCAAGCATCCTGGTAAGATCTGTAACTTCATCACTAAAAGTTAAATGAGAATCAGTAGCGTTAGTCAAAGCAATCTATAAAGGATCATCAAGGAGAAAGTCATCAGAAACTCCCTCTACAGCTTCAGCGATGGTATCAACCCAAAAAGACTTAGCATCTAAAGATCGTTTCTTTAGAACTTCTTGTAAATTAAACTTCATAACCATGTCCCCAAAGTGAAGATCGATCTTGCCTTTCTTCACATCAATGATTTCACCAGCTGTAGCTAAGAAAGGTCTTCCCAATATCAAAGGATCCTTAGGTTCTTCTCCAAGCTCAAGAATCACGAAATCGGTTGGTACATATGCGGTTCCGATCTGAACCGGTAGGTTCTCAAGAATTCCAATAGGATACTTCACCGAACGATCAGTAAGAACCAATGAGATCCTTGTACCCTTTATATCAGTCATCCCTAATCTCTTAGCCACAGAGAAAGACATAAGATTGACACTAGACCCCAAATCGCATAGCGATCTAGCAAATGTGAAATCTCCAATCTCAACCGATGGAACAAAACTACCTGGATCTCCAAGCTTCTTAGGCATTCGATTATGGAGAATTGAGCTACGCTACTCTGTAATCATCATTGCACCTTCTTCCAATGTCAGCTTGTTGGTAACCATGTTCTTCACATACTTTTTCAGAGAAGGTATCATTTGACAAGCATCAGAGAATGGAAGTCTAACACTCAATTCCTTGATCATATCCTTGCATTTAGCATCCTCTAAGTCTTTCCTAGAAGTTTTATGATTTACTGGATAAGGAACTTTGGGTTTGTAAACCCGAGGAGGAGTTTTAGAAAGTTCTGGTTCAGGGAAGATTTGCTCGATCGGGCAAGATGTGCCCAATCGGGCACTTTCATTAGATGGTTCCCCGACGAATCTCCCCGATCGAGCAGGTGATGTGCCCGATCGATCCTTTATCCCTGGAGAATTTGCATCACTTTGCACGATCGTGCTGTCCTTGCCCGATCGATCCTTTGCCTCGGATGACGTTTTCCCAATCGGGCAAGATGTACACGATCAGTCTAATCTCTCTGCATCTTTTCCTAAGTCTGATAAATCTGAATCATTTGCAAAACTTCCCAAGTCTTCAACTATTCCTTCAATGAGCTTATCCTTGCCATTAGTATTGGGTAAAGTTTTACCACTTCTCAGTTCAATAGTATTCACATACTCTTGTTTCTTCGGATTGTTATCGGATTTCCCAGGAAGAAACCCAACCGGTCTCTTGACTGCTTCAGCGGTTTGGGCAACTTGAGTATCTAGGATCTTCACATGTGTAGACAATGCCTCAAATTTCTGATTCAACTCCTTCATATCTCCTTGGATAACCCTTTGAAACTATTCTTGTTCATCTAGAAGCTCCTTAAACATCAACTCAACCGAATTTCCTTGATTAGCTTGGGTTTAAGGAACTTGTTGAAATGCAGGCTGAGAGGTCTGTGGAAAACCGCCTGAATTAGAGTTGGGAATGAAGTTCTTATTCTTATTCCCTTGGAAACCATTGTTCCCAGAGTTTTGCACAAACTGTTTTTGTTGAGTTGGATAGGTTTGGTCTTGAGGATTCTCAACATTGGTGCTTCTCCAAGAAAGATTGGGATGATTCTTGTTGAAGGCTGTATTGTATCCCTGTTTAAACACTCTTTGACCTTGGCTATTGATATAGCTCACTTCTTCTTCAACTACAGCGTTTTCTTGTTCTTGAAAGGCAAAACAAGCAACTCTGGAATCTTCTACAGTATTAACTGGTGGTTGAGCTTCACCCTTTAGCAATTGAGTTAACAATCCTTTCATTTCAGAGAACTCTCCTTTCAGTTCTGAGATTTCAGAGTTAGCAGCCTTTACAGGAGCTTTGGTTTGGCGATCGAACTCTGGGCAATGGTTGCTATTGCTCGCTGCTAAGTTCTCTATGAGACGATAAGCATCTGGAATTCATTTTTGCATGAAGTCTCCATTACTTGTTGTATCTAAGGACAGCTGGTACTTCTGTTCAATTCCTCTATAGAAGGTATTGAGGAGACTTACATCTTAGAATCCGTGATGTGGACAATCACGAAGCAGTTCTTTGAATCGTTCCCAAGATTCATAGAATGATTCCACAGAGTTTTGGGCAAAGGCAGAGACTTCAACCAGCAAAGTGCCTTGTCAACTAAAGAGTGGCTGAACAAGCTGCAGTGCTTGTAATCCTCGGATACCCAATTCGGCTTGATCTTATTGCAAATATCCTCAAAGGTGTCAATATGATTCATTGGGTGCTCATGAGGTAAACCACTGAATTGGTTTCTGCGAATCATATGAACAATCAAAACAGGGAATTGATATTCCCTACGCTGAGGTGGAGGTTGTTGAATGGGATTCCTATTAGCATATAATGCTTGAGGATTGTTGAATGAACCAACTAGAGGATGATTCTGAGGATTGTTCTGAGAATTAAGTTGAGCATTAAGCTGATTAACTCTTCTCAGATCTCCTAACTAGACAAAGTGTCTTGCATCAACATTCTGAGGTTGTTGAACGTTCCGAGGGTTTGGAATTTGATTTCCTGGAGGAATTAGGTTGTTGATTGCTCCTTGTTGGTCTTGTGGCACTTGATTTCCATTACCACCACCCTGTCCTTGGTTAATGAGTTAATTAAGCCCCATAGCAGGTGGTACTTGTTGACCGTCAGGATCGACCGGATTGATGAGATTCACGATATTAGCCATTGAATTAGATGAGCTACCGTCTTTCTTTGCTTTCCGGTTTGAGCGTTATAGCCTTGCAAGTTCTAAGTTACTGAGGTTGAGTAGTTTAGATGATTTGTCAGATCTTCTGTTGATACACCTGTAAGACAAAGACAACAAAAGAAGAACGAGATGAATACTGAAAAAAATAAAAACCTTAGATGAGATTCTAATTAAAAACTAGAAAGGCACAATTGGTCCCCGGCAACGGCGCCAAAATTCTAATAGGTTAAAAATTTAATCCTAACTAATACTGCAGAGAACAGTTCAAAGAAGTATAGCAAGGTATCGAATCCACAGAGACCAGAAATATGCACGTTCAGTTTAAAACTTCAAATATGGCTAAACTGAGAATAATATATTTGATTGTGATCAAAAGCGGTAACTGAGAACGGTTTAAAAACTTATAATAATAAAACGCTAGGCAATAGGGAAATCCGTAGGTATTCAGATTTAAATTCAAGTTAACATGCAGGATTTAGATTGAAAATAGTTCTCAACATGAAAAACGAATGCAGTTT
The DNA here is from genome assembly GCA_900406425.1 of Iberis pinnata. Lineage (NCBI taxonomy): Eukaryota > Viridiplantae > Streptophyta > Magnoliopsida > Brassicales > Brassicaceae > Iberis > Iberis pinnata. The sequence continues at coordinate 4,899 of OVBE01007640.1, forward strand.
AATCTCCTCTCGGAGTATTAAACCCTATGATCGAATTACCAGAGACAAACTCTCGCCGTCTTTAAAACAATTCGATCATGCATTAAAACTCAGATTCAATTGTTCATAAGCATTTAAAATAATACTCTCGCAAGTAAAAACACTTATTCATCTAAATTAGGCAAGGTTTCTAAATCAAATCTCTTTGTATTTATCAACCTAAAATCATGAACTAGGTGATCAAGCTAATTCATGCATTAAGAACGAATTTAGACTAAGAACCTATCGATTTTAATCCTACAATGTTAAACCTAACATTCAAACCTGTTTTCCCATAGGAAAACCCTATAACCTAACTGGTAAACTACTCAAACATTGACATGCAATTACAAATCAAAATAAAAGAAGAACACATGATTGAAATTAATAAAATAGATATATTAAAAGTTGGGTTCAAAATTTCTTCTCTAAATACAGGTTTATGAATTCTTTCTCCCAGTTAAAGCTCTCAAAGTTTGCAAAAAGTAAAGATAATTAAAATAAACTAAGCCAAAAGGCTTTTATATTTCTAAAAAGTAAAAATCTAAAATATGGAAATATGAATAGCTTTAGAGGACTTTTGTGCAAAATTGGAAATTCAAGTTCTACTTCGGGTGATCTGCCCGATCGATCTAAGTGTGCCCGATCGGGCAGATTGCCTTGATGCTCGATCCCACTTTTGTTTCTCGATTGATCTGATCATACGAAATTCTCTAGGGATATTTGCCCGATCGGGAAAGTGATGTGCGCGATCGTGCAAACCATTTCTTCACTTAGTCATTCTTCTGAAACTTCTGAAATGCTTTGAAATGTCCCGAAATGTTCCTTTTAGCTCTAAAACGACCCGAACGCCTAGAAATCCTGAAATATACCAATTTGCAAGGAAAACACTCGGAATAATGTAGAATAGCAGACATAAAAGCCCACTATAATGCATTAAAATCGAGTAATATCAGTCACCATAGATTTTGATCATGGTTCCTTCTACTCTATTAGACTCAACTAAATCAAAAACGAAAAATTTGAAAATTTTCACCAAAAGACAGAAACAATTTTAACCAAAAGACAGAAACATCAAAACAGTGTTAGTATCATTACACCCTCGCCCATACTTACTTCACACCGTCCCAGTGTGCAAATAAATCCAAGAGAAGGAATTAGAGTAACCTTAATCAATAGATAAGTATGCAAGAGATGAAAATAAAGAAAAAACTAGATGAGTTCAAGGGAAAGAAAGGTACTAATGGTGAAGTGTCCTCAATCCAAAATCCGCTCCAAACTTGCTACCTTACACGATCGGGTTGTTGCTTGTAACTGTTATCTTTGCAAAACGAACAAACACTCAAGAGAAGTGCTAGTGTTCTTTCGATTTGAAGCACATAATATAATGGTTGTACGATGATTGAGCACCTGAGTTGGAATTATGCACAAAACTTCCTAGTATTCTGCACAAAAGTTTTTTGTTGAGTTGGGTACACTTGGTCATGGGGATTCGCCACATTAGTGCTTATCCATGAGAGATTCGCCATATTGCATATGAAAACTCTAAGATTTACAAGGAGAGGATCAAAGTTGCAAATGACAAGAAGATCATTCCCAAAGACTTTCAACCAGGTAATCAGGTATTATTCTACATATCTCAACTGAAACTATTCCTTGGAAAACTGAAATCTAGGTGGTCTGGACCATTTCTCATCAAAGAGGTAAGACCCTATGGAGCGGTTGTTCTATTTGATCGGAAAGGTAATGAGTTTGTGGTAAACAGTTAGAGGTTGAAGCCTTATCTAGCTACTTCAGAGCTTATAGAGGAATCTCTGATTTCTATGGTTGATCCAACCTCCGTTTAGAGGTAAGTACAGTCAAGTTAATGACATTGAATGAGCGCTGAATGAGAACCAACCCACTATTAGGTGTTTTAGTTTAGTGGTTTTTTATTTGAGTCAGTCTAGTTTAGTTTACTAACTTATTTTCCTTTTAGGTTTGAGTTCAATGTGTTTCAAGAAAAGGAAAAAAATTCAGGTTCAGTTAGCAGGAAGGGGATCAATCAATACAGGAGGGGATCGATCGATTCAAATGAAACAAATAAAAACATGACCACTAGATCGATCGATCCATCGATCTGCAAAGGTCACGTAAAAAGAGATCGATCGATCCCTCACCCAGGTAAACCAAAATTTCACTTAAATCAAACCAGATTTCAGAGCCTAAATAGATTTCAATTGATTTTAACCGAAATCACGCCTTCTTCAACCCTAAAACTCGCGACATAAACCTCTAATCTACCATTTTTGCTAAGTGCTTCACCAAAATTCTCCCAACTCTCCACTTCTCTATCTCACTCGATTCCCATTCTTTTTCAACACTTTTGGCTTTAATCCCTATGATTTTCAAGCCTTACTTGTTTCTATCAATCCCACTTCGATTTGAACAAGGTATGGAGCCATAACTCCCTCTTTTTGGTCCGAAAATTAGTTCACATTTGGGGATTTTGGGCTTTGGTTGATTTCAATGATGGAATGACTTTCTAGGATGCTTGTATACCCTCTATAGTTAGATTACGTGACATGCATGATGACTTGAAATAGATGGGTTAAGATTGGGAAGTTTTGATTTTGGGATGTAAATTTTGATTGAGAATTCGAATTTGTTTGATTGATTGAGAATGATGCTTTCAAAGAATGGTTTAAGAATGAATTAGGAATGAAAGGGATGAATGTGGTTTCTAGGATGTGTTAGTTTGGATTCTATGAATTTTAGTTTTAATTTCTTAGCATACATCAATTGAGTATTGGTTCTTTGAATGGTTATTTTTAACTTGATTCTTGCTAAACGTAAGATTAGTATTGCTTAAATCATTGCTTACCAATTACTTTAGAATTGATGTGAAACTCTTGGATTGGTTGATTTCTTTTCTTTGAAGTGTGTTAATTCTTATTTGTTTTAACTAGTGATGCTCGATCATTGCTCCATGCTTTATAGTTCGATAATGTGGATCGTTTGGATGATATTATGTCTTGACTTACATGTGATTCTTGCTAATTAATAAGATAGTATTGCTCATTAATGTGAAATTGATGGTTTTGTTCGCATTTGATTCTTGTTAACTCTCATGATTAACATTGCTCGATCATTGCATTAACCATTCATTCTTTTAACTTGACTTAAATATATTTCTAACTCTATCTTGAGATCTTTTTCTTTGCAGGATGGATTCCCTCGATCCCTTGCAAGATTCGAGTTGGGATGATGACCAACCAATCGCCGTAAAAAAAAGCAACATGTTCTAGAGCCGCAAAACAACAAGCACCCCGAACAACTCGTTCCACCTCTACCGCTCCTCCACATACCAAGGAACGAGCTCTTACAACTCAAGAGAAAGTAAATGGTGCAGCCTCAAGCAGTGAGACAAGCGAGCCAATCATCATTCCTAAGTACTTACAATCACCTTGGCCTCGCAAAGCTCGTACGCTATTCAACAACTATCGATTAGATCTTGTGGCCTCCCAACTTAAGAATCACAAGGGTTGGATGGAGAGGAAGATGAAAGAAAAGTGTGATTCTTTTAATTCTATGTTTTACAACGCCCTATTGGGTGTTAAGATGGAGCCCACATGGTTTGCGGAGAACTCAGCCTTGGTGGCAGTGGGAATTGATGATGATGTATCTCGTATCATCGATCAGATGGGTCTAGAGGATTTTCCTTTCTGGGCTTATCATCTCTACACGAACTTGGCGATGCAATGCCTTGCCTCATTCTGTATCATTAGCGAAGGCCAACGATTTGCTGACATTGAGGTACAGTTCTTCTGCCTCTGTCGACTCTACAGGATTCCCATTGCCGAGTTTGGTGCTATCTTTAGTTTCCGAGATGGAGGGCAGTTTCCATACTTTCCCAAGTTCTATGCGCACAATTATCTCTGGGATATAATTTCACAAGGAGAGTATGAGTCACGAGCCACGAAGCTCACTAGAATTCACAATCTCGCTATACGCATCACGATGAAGATCATCGGCAACACATGGTCCAGGAAATATGAAGCTGTTGCGGTTACTAGCCATGAGCTAGAGCTACTCCAATATGCAATATGTGATTCACAATGGATTTCAACGAGATCAACCAAGTCGCACAAGGCTAACATTGGTTGTCTTTTTGCTCATATCCTAACATCTAGAAAGATCGAAGCTTTGAAGTACCCGACCTAGAAGGAGGTAATGGGTATTTTGGTGACTTCTCTTATGAGATATGTTGGGATTCCACTTCATCAATTTACGTAGGAGGCGCCACAATTTCCTGATTCGAAGCACATCTTTGCTACGGGTGGTTTAGGGAACCCACTATCTATGTCTTTAATAACCTCGCATAACAAGTGTGTCAGATTTATCTGTCGAAGCAGGAGCTGACTTGTATCACCTCATTTGAGAACATTCATTTTCTCACAGGACCTCATCACATCCATGATGCACCTGCTTCTATACCAGAGGCTCAATGTCTACCTAGAGGCCAGACTCACGGTTGGCGATCCACCCAGAGGCGCAGAGACGTTAGTGCCAAGGACGGTTCACCCATTCTACCCGAGGACTACATCGAGTTCGAGTTACCACCGCGACACTCTGATTTTACAGATTTTGACACGATTCAGTGGACCGCTAATGCAACAGAGAAGACGCATAGCATGGTGCAGAGGATATGGAGTGTGATAGCGAAGATGCGGAGACCAGCCTATTCCCGATCACCTAGGAGCCATAGCGATGATGAGGATGAGCATATTGAGTGGAGAGATAGAGAGGAGGCGGCAGTTCGGGACATACCTCGAACTGATTGCGCTTCATAGAATAAAAACTTTTTCTTTATAATTTTGGACTTATATATTTTATTTTATTTTATTTTTATGTGTTGTAGACTTATATTTATATTCATGTCATTTTTTCTTCTTTTGGATTTATTTTCACACATGGATGGTGTGAAGTAAGTCTGGGTGAGGGTATATGATGTTACTAATGATATTTTGAGGTTTTGTCTTTTTGATGAAAATTTTCAAAATTTTTCGTTTTTTTAGATGAGTCTAGTCGAGTCAAATCGAAGGAACAATGACCAAAAATAATGATGACTTCTAACCTAGTGAGAGTTCGATATCATTTTCTATTTTGAATTCTGACTTAGATTAACCTATGCGCTTAGGATTGGAACCCCATTGGCTGATTTATATGCTTTTGAAAGTTGATGTCTCTATATTTTCATGGTTTTTAGAAGTCATTTAGCATCAATTGTTAGGTCTTTAGGAGTTCATATGTCGCATTTACAATTTTTATTGGCAAGTTTGTGAGTTTTAGGGATTTTTGCATTAGCATTTTCATATACATGCATTTTGGAAATTTTCAGGACTTTCAGGAGTTTTCAGTATGATTTGTGAGAATTCAGAGAAGGAACGGAAATTGCATGGAACAGAACCAGCTCAAGCGTGGAACAAGTCACCATCGAGCTACCTTTGGTCCAGCTCGACCATAACCCAAGTCCGGCTTGACCTCTCTCTCGGCCACGTCAATCATGCATGCTCTACTCTAGTTCGATCACTCTCTGTGCCCGGATCGAATCTCATGATCGAGCCACTTCTACACGGCTCGATCTCTTTCTCTCTCGGCCATGCTCCACAACGCTTTGGCATCCTTCACCTTGATGGAGCCACGCCTTCGTATCACTCGGCCACAACTCGATCTTTGGCTCGATCACGGTCTCATGATCGAGCCACCTCTACTTCATCTCGTCCCAATTCCTTCTCTCAGAAAGCTCGACCACACATCTCCATAGCTTGATACCTTTATCAAGCCAGACCAACTTCAGCTCGATCCGGTGATCAAGCCAAATCTCTTCTCGTTTCGGACATATGTTCCTTAGCTCGATCTCATACATTTCTCAGTTCGAGCCAAGCATGCTCCGACCCGACCAACTCGAATCAAGATGGACCTGACCCAAGACCTAGTTTAATGATTGTATTTTGTCTTTTATGCATTTTAGAGCTTTTCCTAAACATTATATAAAGCCCTAAAATGCCTCCCTTTAGGGGAAGTCTTTCTTTTTGCCATTTTTAAGTTTTGTCTTAGGATTAAAGTTTTCTCTCTTTTGTTATTAAGTGTTCTTCATTTCAAAACGCAGATTTCTTTAAGTTTTATATTAATCTTCTTTTTTCCTTTACTATTCTGCATAGATTAGGGTTGTGATCTATCTGGTGCATGTTGATTTAATTTTTTAGGCTTTTAATCTTCTGTTTTAGTTTTGATCATTTCCTCTGTTTTCAAATGTTCCATTGATGCTCTTATTTTCTGGGTTGATGTTCTTGATGTTTTAGATCTTCATCTTCTACATCTTTGTTATGTTTCTGTCTTTCCTTCTGTTTTAGGGTTTTAAAAAGTCTGTTCTTAGTTGTTGACCTTTAATCTAAAATGCTTTCTTTAGTAGCTATGCTTTCATGTTCTTTTGATTTTGCATCCCATATGCTTTGTGAGTAGTGACCTAGGTTCCTTAAGGATGGGATATGGTAGTGTTGTTTCCTTGTTCCTCCTAGGTGTCTAAGATTTATGGTTTAATATATCCCTTTTGTTTTGTTGCGCTTAATGCTGACATTTCGACCTGACCCGTTGAGATCTGATCTTAGGCACTTCAACACCAGAAAAGTGATTCAATTGGCGTGACCCAATCTAGGTGATTTCAGAGATTTGCATCCTCTCCTAAGGAATTAGATGCTTAGGATATGCATCTCAGCCTAAGGAATTAGGTGTTTGGGAGGCTTATTGGCTTAGGTAGATGGTTCATAATGCATTTTAGATGTACTTCCGCTAACGGGAGTTAGGTCTGGTTGTCATCTAGTTTGATTTCATTTGCCAAGGGATTGGATTTGATTGCATATGATTATATACTCTAGGGATTAGCTCATTGTATGAAGTATGTTAGACATTTAGGGAGTCTGAGGAGGAACACTACCCAATTACCCCATCTTTGGGGACCATTTCTTTGATTACATTCTTTTCACTCTTAGGGAGTCTGAGGAAGAATACCCAATTACCCTTTATACTTACTTATGCATGTTTGCTTTTGTTTCTATTTTTAGTTTTATGCATCTTCTATTCACTTAAAACTTGTTGGAAAAACTCCCTTTGTATTGTTAGCTTGACTTAAAAGAACATTTATACTACAATGACATGTATGTGCAGATAGGGATTTGATTGACACTCATCTATACTACAATGACATGTATGTGCAGATAAGGATTTGATCACAAAAAAATCATGTTATCAAAACTTCAGGTCTTTAGGATTGTTGATGATTTGATGCTAGCTCTGTTTATATAAGAATTAATTTGATCTTAAATTCTCTTTCTTATGGTGTAGGTTATACATTTAAATCTAGGTACCTTGCTCTTCAGTTCTCTGTAAAACCAACAAGTTCTTTAAGTATGATTCTTTCTCTTCTTCCCTTCGATAAAAAGAAAAAAATGGTATAAAATGATTGAACAGCGGACCTTGAAGTCTGTTTCTCATCCCACAAAATTGTCAGCTAAAAAAAATTTTAAAAGCGCAGAAATGCGAAGAAAAAAAAATAGAAAAGAAAAAAAGGAAGTGAGAAAAGGCGAAAAAAGGTCATGACCAAAAGTTGATCGATGCTCTGTTTGATATAGGCGATTTAATAGAAAAGGTATTTAAGCGCATTGATCGATACCCCATAACTAAGAATGCACTTATCTGTACTTCATTGAATTTTGAGAGCTAGTTGAGATGATTTGATGGTTTGATTGTTTTGGGATTTATAGTAGAAAACATGTTGTTAATTAGATGGCGGAACACAGTCTATTTGCAGTGGTTGACTAGGATTACTGTCTTTTTGTTTTTGATGTCTGAACTTGGGGTTGCTGAGATTATGAGAGTTCCTGTGTGGTCCGGTTTCAAACCACTTCTCTAGATATGATTTTTCTCTACTTGAGGACAAGGAAAGATCTAATTCTGGGGGAGTTGATATTACTCGGTTTGAATGCCTTATAATGGGTATTTATACTTGCTATTTGGCATTATTCGAGTGTTGTCCATTTATATTTGGCATATTTTCAGGTTTCTAGGTGTTTGGGACATTATGGAGCGAAAATGATGGTTTTCAGAAGATTATAGGTGCAAACGGACAAAACTAAGATAGACAGATCAATCCAGAATGATAAATGGTCGATCTATGAAGCATACAGAAATAGATCGGTCGATCCAAGCATGGATAGATCGATCCATTTGCACTGGGTCCTTATGTAAAATCATATCGATCGATCCCTTTATAGATCGATCGATCCCATAGAAGAAAATATCGATCGATCCTTACTTGCATTGATCGATCTTAGCCGAGAAAGTTTGAAGATTTTTCCAAAATTACATTTATGCCATCAAGACTTATCAAGAATTTTTCATTATTTGGTTTTATTTTCTTTTCCCTTTTGTCTATAGGCTTAGTTTTATTTTCTTTTTTCACACACACTTGAGATTTCAGAGCTTTACAGAGAGACGGATTCCGACCATGTATTTGGAGAAAAATTCGGAACTCTTCTATTTTTAATTTATTGATTTTTTTTTTGAATATGTTTTCCTCTTATATGTTTATTGATTGCTTAGTTATGTCTGAGTAGTCGCCTTGTTAGGTTTTAGGGATTTTCCAGGGAAACCAGGTTTGTTAGTTAGGGTTAAACATGATGAATTGATATTTGTTAGGTTTTTAGTATATATTTGTTCTTAATGCATGAATTAGAGTAGTTAACTAATTCATTGATTTTAGATTACTAAAGGAAAAAAGATTTTTTTTAGGGATCTGTTCTAGTATAGATGAGTAGAAGATCTTGTTTAGTGAGATTGTTGTCTTGAATATCTATGAACAGTTGAATATGAACTTAATGTTTGACTGAATTATTTGATGATTCAAACATAGGGCTTAATACTCTGAGAGGAGATTAATCTAATTATGTTTTTCATGTTGAGAAGTATTTTCATTATCAAATCATGCATGTTAACTTGAGCTTCAAACCTGAATACATGTGGAATTCCCTAACGCCTGACGCCTTAGTTTATTGATTTAAAATTGTTTTAGCTTGATTTGATATAAAACTGAAAGTCGTGTTATTTGGTCCTTGTGGAATTCGATCCTAGCAATACTACTAAATTTCTTCTAAATTATATATGCTTAAAAGGCACCATATTAACATTTTTTATTTTTGTAATGTAATGTTAGAAGTTTGGATGTCCACATTATACGGTACAAATATCTACAAAAATCGTATAGTTTGGAACTATGGAATTTATGATTATTACGGCATTGTCTTATACCAATATGGGAAATGATAAATATATAAATAAAAGGCTTGGAGTTAAATGTGGCTTTAATTGTTACGTTTATATACCATAAATGATATTAAATAATTGGTAACTACGTAGTAACTCGCGCAATGCGCATGGTAATTTTTTATATATATATAATTTTAAATTTGGTTAAGTTATTAATTCTAAACGTAAGGTTTTATTTTTTGTTCGAACTATGTAGTTCGACTATTTAAAATCTATGTTTTGGTTTTTTTGAATGATGCAATATGTGCATTTCATTATCGTTATGTGTGTAAAATGATTGTTAATAGTTTTCTTAAGACCAATTTTATAATTTTACTACTTTTCATACGACATATAAACAAACACATAAGCATACATTAAAATTGAATAAGAGAATAAAAACATACATTTTTAAATTAAACCAAATATATTTTTTACTATTTAGATGCTGAATAAATCAGACACTTAAACGATTAATGTAAATAATATTTATCACATTTGTTTTATAAATTTTATTTTCAGTAAAATCAAATTTAACTAAATATTATTTGTGCTTGGATTTCGATTAAATCGGTTTCATGCATTTACTGCACCAAAATTTGTGTGAGATTGAAACTAATCATCTAACTCATATATATAGGAGCTCGAAAGAGGGGATACTTCATTTAATTTTGTTTTGGGATCCTAGTTTTGTAACGAAATCTTTATTCTTAAAAAATCTTCTTTAAAATTAGAATTTTAATGTTCAGTGTAATTTAATTAATATTTTGGATATTTAGGTAACTGAATTTAAAGATAAAGAAATATTTTATTTTAAAATAAATTTATGTATTAGAAAGGAAACTTTTAAAAAATATATAACTCAAAAATATTTTTTTAAAAATAGGACGTATAAGATTTGAACTAATATTTTGAAATTTTAAAAAAGACAAAAATATTATTTGTCTCCTTAATTAAAATAGCAAACATATTCCTTGATAAAAATATCTAACATATTCATTGATTAATTATATTAAATATATTTAAATTCTAAAATTTCAATGTATATGTACCTAAATTTTTTATTTTAGCTATATTTGATTTATACAACCCGTGAATATTGATGTGATCGTTACAAGTTCTGAAGAAGAAAAACCGGAACTTGAGCTTGAACCAGAACCTGAAGGATGGATCACCCGGTCCAAAGCAAGGGAGCTAGCTAAGACGACCATGATATGATCCAGGAAGATCCCGAAGCTTCATTGGACGTGTTCAATATCTTCAAAGCGAGCCCAACTGAATAACCCGGTAGCCATGAGTGAGTAGCTAGTGATGTGGTTTTGTACTCTTTACCTTGGTGGGGATTTTGGTAGGTAGGAGATAATCACTACGTCAAAGCTATATAAGAATAGTTACTTCGCCGTGTGTCTTAGACACTTTGCAAAAATTGACGGTCCGTTGTTTTTGCTTGAATTATTAGACTACGCGTTGTTCTATTATGAACTACTTGCTGTTTTGTTGGGACGAACCATAGGGGTCTTGGTCATCTTTTTAAGAAGCTAAACCCTTGTTCTTTCTCTGCAGTGAATTGTTTTTAGAGAAAAGCTTTGTGCAATCAATTTTTTCCCTCTTGATTTGAGAAATCTGAAGTTCTTACAAGCTTGAATCTTCCAAGTTCTTTTACTATCCACCGGTTTAAGAAATCCATCGCTTGACTGAGACGTTTCCCTGTTTTTTCATCTTCCATCACATCACATCACAATAAGCCTTTGCTCAGAAATTACGACCCTGGATCGTATCAGGTGGTATCAGAGCCAAATCTGAACCAAAGACTGAGCAAAACCCTAACCCTAATCTCATTTCTAAAATTTTTATTCCAGCCTAGTTCTTTGATTACAGAATCTGTTCTAGTGCCCTTTGGTTTTTAATTTTGTGAACTTGTTCTACCCTAGGTCTTGTATTCTATCGTTAGTTATTAGGATTGTCCTTGTTCTTTTGTGTTTCTTGTCTTGTCTTTTGTGTCTTTGTGTCGAATCTGTTTTTTTTTTGTTTCTTTAAGCCTTAGTTTGTGTAAGTTTGTAGCTATCTTAAGTTCTTATTGAGTCTCGTTATTGTGTCGTGCTTAATCTATTTCTTTGAGTCTTGATTTATTTGTGTAGAGTCGAAGTCTTTAGCTTGTTAGGTCTTGTTCCTTTGTTATTTCGTAGGTTTTGTTATAAAAATCTAGTCTTATTTAGTTGATGTTTTGAGTCTTATTTATTGATGTTTTTGAGCCTTGTTTATCGTTGTATTGGAGGTTTATTCATTGCTGGTATTGTGTTGAATCTATTGCTATTTCATGATTTATAATGCTGCTTTTTGTATCTAGGTCATTGCTGAATTTTTTTTGCTTGCATATACCTTGTTACGCTAATTTGTTGTATCTATTTCACACTTGTGAGATCATTGAGTTAATAGGTTTGTTCTAGTTAGATCATCTCTTGTTTGTTAAGGTCTCCCATCAATCTAAAGTTGTCCATGTTTACTGCATTGTAATTTCGTTGAGGAGAAGTTACTACGAGTTCTTGGTATTTTTTAGATACCGTGGAGCTTTCAACGGAAGCAATGAAAGCTTTTAAACGGATATGGTTCAACAAATCAAATAATCGAATCAAGCACTCACGACTCAGCTCACGCAGAAAATAGATAAACATATTGTGGCAATTAATGAAACTATCGATGAGAGAATGAGAAAGCTAATGTGTGATACCAGTACCAGCCATACTCGTGATTGATGACTCTGAATTTTCATTGTTTTTAGAAGTCATTTAGCATCAATTTTGAGGTCTTTAGGTGTGCATATATCACATTTATAGTTGTTTTCAGTAAGTTTGTCATTTTTAGGGATTTTTGCATTAGTATTCGCATATGCACGCATTTTAGAGATTTTTCACGACTTTCAAGAGTTTTCAGAACATAAATGCAAATTTGGGCAAGAACCTGAAAAAGGGTGCAAGACCCTGAAGAAGGGTGCAAGACCTTGAAGAAGGGTGCAAGACCCTGAAGAAGGGTGCAAGACCCTGAAGAAGGGTGCAGAACCTGAAGAAGGGTGCAGACTCTGAAGAAGGGTGCAGAACCTGAAGAAGGGTGCAGAACCTGAAGAAGTGTGCAGACCCTGAAAATTGTTCAGACCCTGAAGAAGGGTGCAGACCCTGAAGAAGGATGCACAACCTAAAAAAGGGTGCAGAACCTGAAGCTGCCTCGATCAACTGCTTCCAAGCTGCCTTGATCACCAAGTAGCTTCACCTCGATCACACTTTCCTTTGGCTCAATCTGGATCGATCTCAAGCACGCACCTGGATCACTACAAAAAAAAGTAGTATTGATAGCACTCCACGATAGCGCGAATTACTAGAGTGCTATCGTAGACGCCGCGAGGGTTGCCAACATTTTTAATAACGGATAATAAGTGCTATTTTGAGATTTAATAAAGCGGTACCTAATCCCGAATAAACTTACTTATTTTTTGACGTTTCCCTTTTAATTTCTTTTTACTTAGCGAAATTTCTACTAAAAAGAAGATGTCATTTGCTACTTTATTCTATAACTCTTAAATAGTGTCATCTAATCTTCTGCAATTTTTTTATTTTCTTCTAAATCTGTAATCAACGAAACTTCTTCACCTTCGGCGAAGCTACAATTGGAATTCGATGGAGCTATAGTCGCGATTTCGACGGAGATACAAAAGATACTTACGAAATTGGAAAGTTGATTGATCAAATCGTATTCTTGAGAATCAGAGGTTAAAATATTTTGGAGAAGGCATGGGTCCATCTTCACAGGTATGAACAAATTAAACTTAGTTTGTGTTTTATTTGTAGTATAACACCTTTTTCCTTTTTTTCCCATATAGAGCTGATACTGCCTACGAGAGAGGTGCTCAGAATTTTGTCAATTGTGTTGCTGCATCGTCTGGTGTCATAGATGTCATAGTCTGCCCCTGC
>OVBE01007641.1:0-18220 GCA_900406425.1 Iberis pinnata
TTAGTCCTGCTTTGTCTTTGTGCACTTCTTTGGCTTTGTTTGAGACTTCACCAGAAAAGTTGGAAACATGATTGCGGAATCGAATTGTTTCGTTGCGGAGCTGTCTGAGATCGATCTAGGTTCGTTGCAGGATCGATCTTGAGTGAGCTGAGATCGATCTGCACTGAGTTGAGATCGATCCCGAGACTGCTGAGTGGGATCGATCTCGTTTCGCTGCAGAGTTGCCTGGGATCGATCCTGCATTGAGTTGGGATCGATCCTGCAGCTGCTTGGAGGTAAGTTCAGTCCATTCCAAAGTTGAGTGCTGAGTGACAAGTCCATTCTAACGTCAGGTGCTGTTTTTCCAAAATTTCTCAAATCCTTCCCAAAAATACCTGAAAGTCCTGAAAAACCTCCAAAATGCGTGCATATGCAAATTCTACTAAAATCCTAAAAACACTAAAGTTAGTGAAATCAACCATAAATATGATGTATGCACGCTTTTAGACCTCAGAATCGATGCTAATTGATAAGTAAAAACCGTAAAAATTCAGAGTCATCAGTCACCGTACCCTCTGGCCACTTCAACCTCGCTTGACTACAACATAAAGCTCGATCGAGTCTCTTGGCAATACACGCATTTTCCAACTTGCCTCATCTCCATGTAAAGCGAGTCCCTTGAAAGCTCATATCAATTAGATGAGATTCACTTATCCATTTGCCGAATGCGATAGAATCTTCTGATAATCGACCATTCCCACCTGATCTTTCCTCCACCCGGACTATAGTATTAAAATCAACTCCTATTATTATCGGCTCTGTAACTGCCTCAATTCTCTCCTTCGACTCTAACCACAAGCCACTCCTCCATGAGACTGAAGGAGCAGCATATACGACTATCAAATGCATAACCTCTATTCAAACTGTAATCTTTGCATGTATATATTGGCTAGATGATTTCACGATGATCACATTTCCTATCCCCGATCTACATAGCATCCATAACCCTCCACTCTGACCAACTGCATCAACACGACATGAGTTCTCAAAACCTAACCCATAACAAATACACCTTGCACGCTCACCTACTGCGTGGGTCTCAAACACTGCCAAAGCATCTGTCTTAAATTTCTTTACAATATATCGTATCGAAGGTTTAAAGTTGGGTTTGTTCGTCCCCCGACAATTCCATAAAATGCAATTCATCATTTCAAATATCCAGTAAAAGAGAACTACTGGGGCACCCTATTATGTCTATGAAATAATCGTCACATTACCAGCCTGCTCACTATCCGTAGTGATCATATCCACACTACTTGCCTCCACCACAACCAGATTAACTTGAGTATTTATACCACTCGTTAACTGACCAGTTTGCTCCTCAACACACTAGCAGCCATCGATTGAGTTGTATATACTACAAAAGCTCTATTCTCGGACATTACACTTTTTCGATAGATTGGTACTTGCTCCACTCGCAGTCTTTTTCCAGATTCCGATCTAAAAAATTCACCTTTTGCTGGACCAAACACCAAGCCTTTGCTTGGTTTTTGCGTGTAAGTTCGGAGTCCGTTCTTCTCCACCTGCTTACAAAAAACATTTCCGTTCGGCCTTAACGTCTCATGCACTTTACCCTTATCCTTGACATGCACCTGTTTCACTTGTGCATTAAACATATTAGTTACACCTTCGCTTTATTTATTATCTCTATTCGAAGTCAATGTCTGAGTATTCTATTTATTTGCCTCTCTAAAACGATTGGACGTGCTCATTTGTCCCCTATTTGTAATACTCCTCTTTCTAACTCCACCTCTCTTATGACTACCATTTTCACGTGGCTTTTCTCCTAAACATCCTCGGTTCATCTCCTATTTCTCACCACGATCTCCTAACCTTCTAGCAGTGGTAAAACCATCATTCATTGGTGCAGTTTCAGTAGCCGCTTCTGGTTTATCCTTTAATAACAAGCTAGTTACCTTCTTCGCAATCTCTCGGGGATACATTTGGGTCATGTGTCCATAAATCCCACAACAAGGACAAATATTAATCAAACTTTCATACGACACAAAGTACTGTTCATTGTTGGTTAGAATCATCCCCTTCAATGGTTTTGTGAGATCAACTTCTACACAAACCCTAGCAAAACGAGCTCTCTCCATCTGTAGCGTCGTTAAATCAACTTTCAAAGGCTTTCCTAACCCTTTCGCTATACACTTCAGGATTACTTCATGATATGTGTTAAAGGGTATATTTATTAACCTAACCCACACCAACGTTATGGTTATCTCTCCACGGGCCCCCGGTGAACACTGACAAATACTACTCCTCCTCATCGAATCGAATCATGTAGAAGTTTCTTAGAAGATCCATCACATACATTCTTCCTTTTGGTCTCCGAAGCTCACGTAACTTCCTAGACAAGATTGCAATTGGCACACTTCGACCGAGAACTTTAACCACCATACAATTGTTCCATAGACCATTCATCACATTCAAGACTTCCTCTCCAATTGTTACTTTTGTGAGAATTAATAAACTAGGCTAAAATAATACATTAATTAAAATAATAGGCTATATCTATTTAAATTAAAATTGTACTCTATTTTATAGTAAATTGTCTAAAAAATCATATATCATATTTCATTGACTTTTTTTTCATTATCATATTTGAATAATATTTTTTTAAAAACATTAAAATTTTGATGAAAAAAATATTCAATGACACTGCGAAAATAGTTATGCAAAAGAATTTTTTTTAAATTGAACTAACAAATATTTTTACGGAATCAATATAAAAACTTTTCATCTAATTAAAATAAAATGTAAATTAAAGGGATAATTATGCCAATTTTTGTCTATATATTTAATATAAAAATATGGTCTATAATTTAAAATTTTTAATTATATTGTTTGTAAACTTTTTTCATAATTTTCTGTAATTTTTTTTTGTTTATGATTCACTAATCAGAGTTTGAAGTTTGATATTAAAAAAATAAGAATCTAGTATTGAAAATTAAGGTTTTAATATAAAAATTTGAAGCTGTTTTAATTTTAAGTATTTAAAAGAATAATATTTTTGTAGTATATTTGGAGCAATTAAAAATTAAAAGTTCATAATATTTTTGAAACTAAATTAAAATTGGTATATTAAAAAATATCTAAAAAAGTTGTTAACAGATAAATTTTACAAATTTACAACTAAGATTGAAAGTCATGATCCTTACCAAAAAAAGATTGGAAGTCATGACCATTTTATTTTATTTTTAAATTGAACGATACTGTTAAATAACCGATTCACTATACATTGGGTGAAGTGGGAAAAATTGTGTCGACCAAAGAAAAAAGGAGGGATAGGATTCAAGTTAATTCATGAATTCAACCTTGCGTTATTGAGAAAACAATTGTGGCGATTAGCCCAATACCCAAATTCATTGCTAGCACGGGTTTTACGAGGACAATATTTTCGATATAGCTCCCCTTTGCGAAGTAGCGAGGTTTACAATCCATCCTATGGGTGGACAAGTATTATGGTGGCGAAGCCTTTAATATCACTGGGTATAAGGTAAAAAGTACATTCTGGATATGACATAAGGATTTGGGAAGATTTGTGGATCCCTACAATTCCAGCAAGGCCGGCACGGCTTATTGCTCCGGTCCTTCATCCAAGGATGCTGGCCAGTGACTTGATAACCGGAAATCCGAGGCAATGGAATACTGAACTATTAGAGAATTACATTTACCATGAGGATATCAATGGCCATGAGCCAAGATTATAACCATGACAGCTATTGTTGGATCTATACGAAGAATGGGATGTATACAATTAAATCTGGATACTGGGTAGCGACCACGTTATCTTTAGAGAACATGGAAATACAGGAACCAAGCATTAAAATATTACAGGCCTTTGTGTGGAAGATTAATGCACCGACAAAAATAAAACATTTTATTTGGCAAGTGATTTCTGGACAGTTAGCGGTGACAAGTAATCTAAATCATCGTCTTATGCGATGTGATAATCATTGTCCAATGTGTGGAGCGGAAAACGAGAAAATAAATCATGCAATCTTTGAATGCCCCCCAGCTCTACAAACATGGGCTCATGCGACAACACCAACACCACCAAATCTATTCCCAATGACAAGTCATTACACTAATGTCGATTATCTGTTCTGGAGGAAAAATGATATTGAAGACCCAGAACTGGATGTAGACCCGTATCCGTGAATTATGTGGTTTATTTGGAAGGCAAGGAACGAGAAGCTCTTTAGAGGAATAAACAGAGACACTGTGGAAACTGTTCGACACGCAAAATCTAAATGCAAAGCTTGGCATCAAGCAAATAAGAAACCAGAAAGAATGGTGATAGTACAACATGAACATGATATTATCTATGAGAAATGCTTAATAGATGGATCATGGACACAAAATACGCTCTTTAGTGGTCGTGGCTGGACGTGGATAAATTCCAACGGAGAGACTCAGTTGATGGGGCAAAGAACCAACACCAACGGCTTTCACCCCCTGCATTCGGAAGTAGAGGCTCTAAGTTGGGCAATGGAATGTATGCTACAACTATCGAACTGCCAAGTATTTGTGACGGATAGTAAGGAATTGATTTCTATGTTGCAAGATCTGGAAGCGTGGCCAGGTTTCTCTACAGAGCTTAAGGAGATCAAAAAATTGAGAGAGAAATTTCCTTATTTTTCTTTAATGTATGTCCCTAGAAGGAAAAATGTAATGTCTGATACGTTAGCTAAGTTAGCACGCTCCTTCCATAGGTCTCTGTACTACATTGATTGTTCTGTTCCGGTCTGGTTCACCAAACCACCTCAAGTTTGAGTAATAGAATGACCGTTTTAAAGAAAAAAAAAACCGATTCACTATAGTTTATATTAGGTCTAAAATTTGATATAAATCCGCATTTGCAAAGATTTAATTTCTAACTTAGACTAATAAAACCGCAATTTTTACTCGTAGTTTCGATCATATTAAAAGACTAATTTTTTAAAAAAATTTCGCAATACGTAAACGGAGATTCGAACTGCCAAAATACAATTATAACTTTCGGATATTTTCTATTTAAAATTGGATGCAATGTTTGATATTTTATCTCAACCACAAATACAAAGCATAGTACCCAAAAAGAAAAAAGAATATACCAAATGAAATACCCAGCAAAAGCATATCCCCCTGAGACTTGGACCAAACCGACAAAATCACATAACTTACTTTAACGTATATAAATATTTTAAAAATATATAAAACGTATATACAATTTAATGGAATATGGCCAAAACTTACTAAACATACATTAATAAATCAAAATTTAACATCTTTTAACAAACCACGAACTTGTTCCAACGTAACGAACAAGATCATAGTGAACGGTCCTTGTCTCGTCACCGTCGGAACAAACCCTTTATACAAAGCCATTGGTCCTTCCTCCGCCACCGTCTTCACCGCACAATCCAACGGTCCACAATAATTCTCCATATCAGCATTCATCATTCTTGTCTTCACAACATCAATCGGATTCGATGCAACCGCCGCAACAATCCCTGCCGCAAAACTAGCCGCTACGTGTGTTCCTATTCCTCCCGGCGTTCCACGGCCACCGGTGATCATGATTTCTTTAACATGGTCATACGTGGCGAGCTGAGAAGCTGTCACGATCATTGCACGATTCACTGTTAGCCATGAGCCACGCCATAAGCTTGAGACGCCTTCATGCTTCACGATCCGTTCTAGTGCGTCCCCTACGCTCTTGTAGTTTCTGCGACGGTTGAACGGTAAACTTCCGTCGGCTTGCATTCGTACCATTGCCACGTCAGCAGGATTTCCAACGGCCGAGCCAATGGCTCCTGCGATTAGTCCAGCTGTGATCTTAGTCACCAATGGGAAGTTACCTGTTGGGACATGTCATTATTAGTTTTTTTATTTTATTTTTAATAGATAATCGGATCCATAATTAATTATTATAATATTAAGTAACATATAATTGTGTGAATGAAATGAAAATATCTAATTATTACCTAAATTTAGATTTAAATTGGTAAAAAATAGTAGAAATGACAAACTAATAAATCATTTGATATGTATGCACTACAAATGTATAGAAATATATTATGCATTAACTAATACACAGAGAATAAAAAATGTTCTAATGGACGTAGTAGTAAGAAAAAATGTAACAAAGAAAAAGAATCACACTAAATTGAAGCTACACTAAAATCCAATAATTGTTTAAATTTCTTAATTCACTAAATTCTTAGAACACAATAACTTCCACCTAATGTATCAAACTAAGCAAGATCTAAATTGTATCAACCTAATCAAAATAAATTACCGAATATAGTTTTGTATATATATTTTATTTTGTAAAAAATTTGCATATTTTATCATTATTAATGTGCTATTTTAACATTATAAATATGCTATGAATCTAGTTTTTATCGATTAAAAACATGATATTTTTGCATTGTATTAAGTCTTGAACAAAAAAAAGAAAAAGGTATAATATAAAATACCGGTGAGTCGATCCGTCCACTTTCTTTTAAGAAAGTCGTAAATACCCATACGTGTGGCGGAGTAAAGCATCTGACGGAGTACGGTGGCAGAGACGCCGGAGAATAGAGCAGCGGGTCCTTCAGTTTTCACAATGTGAGCACCAACGGCAAAAGGTGTTGACGTACTAGAGCGCGTGGAGGATGACGGCGCGTGAGTTGATGAAGGTAACAAAGAAATGCTGCCGATGAGTGAGTCAAGAGCGAAAACGGGTCGATAAGGTTTAACGGGATCATTATGATTAAGATTAAGATTAAGATTAGGGTTTTGGTCGAGAGATAAAGAGTGTTCGCCTTGTAGCTGCATACGCACTTTGATAAGATCTAATGGATGAGTCAAAGCTCCGGCGATAATTGCGGCGATGCCACCTTCAAGAAATGGTTTAAAGCCCATTGATTAATGATTATATGAAAAAGAAAGAGTAAAAGATTGAGAGGTTGGATCTTTTGTAAGAAAATGTTTGAGAGGTTGGATCTTTTGTAAGAAAATGTTTGGAGAAGAGAAAATGAATTTGGACAAGTTGGGAAATAGAAGAAGAAGAAGAAGACAAAAGACATGATGAGAGGAAGAAGATAATGAAATGAGTTTGTGTTTGTGTAATAATACCGCGTTATTAGGGTTAAAGCTTTTAGCATAAGGTTTATTGGTTTGTCTTGATGCATGCTTTGACAGTGAAGAATGAATAATTGGAGAGGAATAAACCAATACTGGTCAATATATGACGAATAGTTAAAACTGTTAAAAAAAGATATGGCAAGTAATTGATACGTGATATCTTTAACTAATTTTCCTATGTTGATTTTACTTGAGTTTAGTTACAATTTTTGTACATTAAAGTTACAAGGGATAAGAGGATTGTTTAATCATTGCCACTTTTGTGATGCTTAACAAAAGTATGGAGAATAATTAGCAGTTTGTGATGCTTAACAACCCATTGGTGCTTGATGCTGATAACTACGGTTATTGGAAGGTACATATGACTCAAGTCATTCAAAGCATTGATATGGATGCATGGATTGCTTAGTGGAAGGATGAGATCCGTCTATGGATCGAAATGAAGAAGGTGAGGAAATACCAAAATCAATGAACGATTGGACCGCAACTGAGAAGAGTTAAGCCAAGGAAAATTCACAAGCACTTACCAAAATCTTCACTTCAATGCCCATCGATGAATTCACCAGAGTTCAAGGGTGTACAAGATCCAAAGACGCATGAGATATCTTAAAGATCTCATATGTAGGGACAAGCAATGTGAAACGCACTCGAATTAATATGTTAGCTTTTGAATTTGAGACACTTACTATGGATGAACATGAGACTGTAAATCAGTTCAGTCGAAAGAGAAGTATACTAGCATATGAAGCTTTGGTACTAAGAAGACCTATAAAGACAAAAAGTTGGTTAAGAAACTCGTCAGAAGCTTACTAGACAAGTTTCAACCACACATGTCTGCCATTGAAGTAGTTATGGATTCAGACACCATGAAATTTGATCAAGTTGTAGAATGATGCAAACTTATGAACTAAAGATCAAGAAAAGAGAGATGACAACATGCAAAGGAATATCTCTTGTCTCCAAAGAAAAGGTTCCTAATTAGGGATCTGAGTTGGAAGATCATGTTAGACTTATTGTCAAGAATATTTCAAAAAAATCAAAAAGAGGCCAAAAGAAGAAACTTCAACTCAAATAGTGGAGATCAAGACAGAAAGGTGAAGAGAGGTGACAAACAATATCTTGAATGTAAAGGCTTTAGACATTTTAAAGCTGACTGCTCAACTATGAAGAGACGGTACAATTCAATGTTATGAATGCAAAGGGTTTAGTCATACCAAGACTAACTGTGTTGGAAGAGCGAAATGAAGTGGGAAGGATATGTCATTAGTAAGCTGGAGCGGGAGTGATTATGAGGATGAAAATGAAGAAAGAGATATTATGAACAATTTTGTTTCCTTTCTTGGTATCATACATGTAGATGATAATGAACAAGACAATGACTCTGACGAGGAAATAGATTTATCACTAGAAGAAGAAAACATGATTTTGATAGTGGGTGCTCAAGGCATATGACTAGATTTCAAGGAAAGCTAGCCAAGTTTCAAGAGGTCTCTGCGGGAAAAGACACATTTAGAGATGGTGCTAAAGGAAAAATCAAGGGAAAAAGGATGATTGGTAGAAATCAACAACCGGAACTTGCTGAATTTTACCTTGTGGATGATCTTAAAGTAAACTTGATTAGTATCAGTCAGCTGTGTGATGAAAGACTGGAGGTCACATTCACAAAGAAAAGATGTAAGGCTGTCAATGATGTGGGTGGAATCAAGTTGGAAGGAGTGCGATCAAGTAATAACTGTTACATGTGGAAACCAAAAACCAAATGTCTGAGTGCTATTCAAAATTCTGAAGCACAATTGTGGATCAGAAACTGGGTCTCTTGAATATGCGAACACTAGTTAAACTGGTTAATCATGAAGTTGTTAGAGGTGTTCTAAAGATAAGCTCATATGAGCCATTTGTCTGTGGACCATGTACACACGGGAAACAAATAAGAGCATATCACAAGTATGTTCTAGATGTGAAATCCTCAGAATCGCTTGCACTAGTTCACATGGATTTGATTGGACCCATACAAGTTGAAAATCTTACAGGGAAGGAGTACATTCTGGTTGTATTTGATGACTTCACTCGGTATAAATGGGTTAGATTTTTGAGAGAAAAAAATCAGAGATACTGGAGAACTTTAAGATTTTGGCACTTCAACTTAAGAATGAGAAGTGTGAAATCAAGTCAATACGAAGTGACCATGGAGGGAAGTTTCAGAATGAGCTAGTTGATCTGTTTTGTCAGAATCAAGGAATTGTTCAGCAATATTCAGCACCTCGAATGCCACAACATAATGGACTTGTTGAGAGGAAGAACATAACATTATAAGAAATGGCTAAGACGATGTTGCATGGAAATCAAGTTGCTAAACACTTCTGGACTGAAGCAATTAATACATCATGCTATATAATCAATCGAGTGTATGTTTACAAAGTATAAAAAAGACTCCGTATGAAATGTGGAAATGAGAAACACCAAGTCTGAGATATTTTCATGTCTTTGGATGCATATGCTACATTCTAAATGATAAGGATCATCTTGGTAAATGATTCTAGGAGTGATGAAGGGTTCTTCCTAGGATTCATGGACAAATACTACCTTTTGTGTTTTCCATAAACGCACAAACATGGTTCATGAAACTGTAAATATGGTGTTTGATGACTATTCAACATCTAGAATGATGATTTACAAGATTCCATTAAAAACGTCTGCACAACATGATGCTGTTTTGCCTCAAAGTGACACAACCACGATCGTACCATATCCAGCTCCTATCACCGAGATACACATGAATCACTCCAAAAATGATGTTATTGGTGATATTCAAGGGGGGGGGGGGGGGGGGAACCACNAAGAATTAGCTGATTAACAATTGTATGAATCAATCATGTTCTCTGCATTTGTCTCTATAATGAAACCCAAGAATCATAAAGAAGCGTTAGCATATGACTTCAGATATCTTCTGTACAAGACGAATTGAATCAATTCAAAAAGTGATGTTTAGGATCTAGTTCCAAGACCCAAAGACGTAAATGTGGTTGGGACAAAGTGGATATTCAAGAACAAAATTGATGAATCCGGAAAAATTGTCAGAAATAAAGCTCGATTGATTGCACAAGGTTACTCTGAAGTTGAAAGAGTTGACTTTGATGAAATATTTGCTCTGGTTGCTCGTCTTGAATCAATCAGGTTTTGTTTGGGATGGCATGTACTTTAAAGTTTAAATTGCATCAGATGGATGTAAAAAGCGCATTTCTAAATGGGATACTTCAAGAAGAAGTATATGTGGAACAACCTAAGGATTTAAAGATACACATTATCCAGATTATGTATTCAAACTCAAGAAAGTATTATATGGACTGAAGCAGGCTCCCAGAGCATGGTATGAGAGACTGACAACCTTCATTCTGAATCAAGGATATGAGAGAGGAACAATGGACAAGACGCTGTTTGTATTAAAGGAAAACAAGGACCTGATTATAGTACAAAACTATGTGGATGACAGTATTTTTGGTTCCACTAGATATCACTTGATCAAGAAAATTGTGGAAAGTATGACTCACTAGTTTGAAAATGAGTATGTGTGGAGAACTCACATACTTTCTAGGGCTGCTGGTTAAGTGATATCACTCGGTTTTAATGCTTTATAGTGGGTATTTACGCTTGCTATTTGGCATTATCCGAGTACTTTCCTTGTATTTTTGGTGTATTTTAAGGATTTTAGGTGTTTGAAACGTTCTAGAGCAAAAATGATGGGTTTCAGAAGATTTCAGGTGCAAACGGACGAAAAGAAGATGGACGGATTGATCCGAACTAAAGAATGATCGATCCATAGAAGCAAATATGAAGAGATAGATCGATCTAGGCGAGTATCGATCGGTCCAAGTCCCTGGAAACTTACGAAAGATCAGATCGATCGATCCTAGCTTGGATCGATCGATCTTGCAGAAAGAAGAACGACGGATTGATCGATATGTCCATGGATCGACCAATCGATCTGTCCATGGATCGATCGATCTCTTTGCCCGAGCCAGATTGAAGATAACCAAAAAGACACAATCTTGCTCAAGATTTATCAAGATTTTTCCTTATTGGATTTGGTTTTCCTTATTTTTTTTAGACTATAAAAGCCTTAGGCTTGATTTGTTTTAGACACACTTCATTATTTTTATATTTCCAGAGCTTTCTCAGAGAGAAGAGATCCGAAACCCTGTATTTGGAGAAGATTTCTAGACTCTGTTTCTATTTTATTAATTTGGTTTTTGAATATGTGTTCTTCTCTGATTATGATTTGTGCTAACTTTTCCATGTCTGAGTACTTCACTTGTTAGGTTTTAGGGGTTTCCCAGGGAAACCAGGTTTGATAGTTAGGGTTTGACATAATGTATTGCATTTATTAGGTTCTTAGTCTAAATTTGTTTCTAATGCTTGAATTAGCTTGATCACCTAGTTCATGATAATAGGTTAATAAATACAAAGGGATTTGGTTTAGAAATATGAGCTAGTGTAGATGAATAAGTGTCTCTGCTTGCGGGAGTATTGTCTTAGATGCTTATGAACATATCGAATCTGAATATAATGCATGATTGAATTATCTAAATATGGCGGGAGTTTGTCTTTAGTAATTCGAACATAGGGATCTAATACTCCGGGAGAAGATTAGTATTTAATTGTCTTTTGAGTTGAGAACTATTTTCATTAGTAAATCATGCATGTTAACCAGAGCTTCAAAGCTGAATACCTTTGGAATTCTTTGATTCCTCGCGCTTTATCTTATTGTTTAAAAACCGTTTTTATTGCTTATTCTCAGTTACAATAAACTCTATCTAATATGTCTTAGCTAGAATCGAATTTAGAACTGAAAGTCGTGCTTATCTGGTCTTTGTGGATTCAATCCCTTTTATACTACTGCGTTTGCTGTGCACTTGTAGTGAATATATTTGGGTTAAAACTTGAGTGTATCAAGTTTTTGGCGACGTTTTCGGGGACCAATATTTCCTTTTGAGTTTTACTTAGAGTCTAGTCTAAGATTTTATTTTTAGTACTAATCCCGTTCTTTCTTCTTGTTTTTGTTTTGCAGGTGCATGACCAGAAGATCTAACAAAATCCTTTGAATTGCTTAACCTCAGTAACGAAGAACTCGCCAAGTTAGAACACTCATACCGGAAATCTCGAAAAAACACTAGCTCATCCACCTCAATAGCTGAGAACTTTTCAGAATCCTGTTGATCCTTTGGACCCAAAAAACAACTTGCTTCCTCTTGGCGCATGATTACAACAATTGATAAACCCTAAAAGAGGAGAAAATGGAAATCAAGTGCCACCAGGACAACAAGGGGGTGGTAATGGTAATCAGATGGGACCTAACTACGTTCTTGTGAACGACCCACCATAACAGGTCCTAAATCGCCCACTCCACCAGAACATGGTACTAGTTGGAGACTTCAACAACCCTGACGCTTTCCTTACTATTAGGATCTCTTTCCGTCCTCGCCAACCTCAAAGACAGTACTATTAGTTCTCGTTTTAGCTTGTCCAATTGCTCAGGAAAAACCAATTTCATGGTTTACCCACCGAGCATCCTATGGACCACATAGATAACTTTGAGGACATTTGTAGCACCACTCAACTCAATGGAGTCTATAAAGACTTCATGCATTGTAAGCTTTTCAATCACTCTCTTGTTGATAGAGCTCTCAGATGGTTAAAGTCTCTGCCTGCAAACTCTATAGAAACTTTGAATGAGTGCAAATCCAATTTTCTAAGTCACCTCTACACATCTACAAGAACCAATAATCTGAGAAACAAGATTTCTTAGTTTCAGCAAGGTCCTGTAGAATCTTTAAATGAGGAATGGGACAAATTCAAGGAGTACCTTCGGGATTTTCCTCACCATGGATTATCTGAGTTTAACCTCCTCACTATTTTCTACAGAGGTATTGAACAGCAGTATCGACTCTCCCTTGATACTGCTAGCAATGGTAACTTCATGACCAATCATGTAAATGAAGCCTATCAACTGAGTGACAATCAAGCTCAAAGTAATATCAATCTTTGTCCTGATTATGATTGAAGAGGAAGATCATCTAGTTCAGAATCTTTTGAACTTGCAGAGGTAAAATGATATCTTACTCAACTTCTCAAGAAACAAAACGAGAAACATGCCAGTTTCGCTGAAGATGTAGAGAAATTTGAGGAAGATTACTTTGCTATTCAAGAGAATGAGCATGTAGAAGAAGTGAGCTACATCAATAGCCAAGGTCAAAGAGTCTTCAACCAAGGCTTCAATCCAGGTTTCAAGAAGGCTAATCTCTCTTGGAGAAGCACCAATGTATCGAACCCCCAAGACCAAGTGTACCCTTTTCAACAGAATACCCTTGTGCATAAATCTTGACAATATTTTGGTCATAATACAGGTGAAAATGGTTTTCAAGGAAACCATATAGGAACTTTGTGCAGAATTCCAACTCAGGTGGTTTTCAAACAACCTCTCAGCCTAGGTTCCAACAAGTAACTCCACCTCAAGTTCAACAAGACAACAAGATAGAATCGATGCTCAAGCAGATCTTGGAAGGCCAGCAACAGTCTGAAAAGAACTTAAATGTCAAGTTGGACATCATGTACAATGACTTGAACAACAAATTTGAGTCATTGTTTAATCATGCGAAGAAGCTCGATCTGCAAGTAGCTCATACTTCAAAAGCTTTGAAAAGACAAGCTGGTGTTCTTCCTGGGAAGGTTGAAGACAACCCAAAGGGCTACTGTAAGTCCATAAGCTCATATATTGTTGAGAAGAATGATGAATATGAAGAAACGACATGTTTTAGAAGTTTCAGAAAAGATGCAGAAAGAGAGATCGATCGATCCCTTAAGGGATCGATCGATCCGTTCACACATAGAAACCCAGAAACTTCGGATCGATCGATATGCATAATTGGATCGATCGATCGGACTGAAACATGAGCTTCCAGAGGAAAAAAGTGATCGATCCATCGAAGCATAATCCAAAAAAGTAGATCGATCGATCCCCACACGGATCGATCGATCCCTCTTTTCAGCCTGCATCAATTTCAAAAAAATTATCCGAACTCGAGATTTCATGCCCGGTTGAACCTCAAACATATGCAGAAGATCTTCTATTTTATGACATGGGTTCTAACAAACCTACTCCACTCAGAAGACTTCAAAAGTTACAAGACCTTGAAGAATTCTTAGTACCTGTTAAGATCAAGGGAGTAGTTTTCATGGATTCATGTTGTGATACATGGGCTAATGTGAATATCATTTCTAAAGTTGTCGTTGAGAAGTTGAGATTACCAGGTATTAAACCATCAGGGATGTCTTTTACACTTGCTAATAACTCTGTTATATCTTCGAAAGGATTAATCTCTGATGTGCTGGTACAAGTGGGGGATTGTCTGGTTCATCTTGATTCTCATGTCTTAGATACAAATGGTCCTTCAGATGGGACACTGGTTCTAGGAAGACCTTTTCTAGAATCTGTAGGGTCTATGATCGATATGCTTAAGTGATATCACTCGGTTTTGATGTCTTATAGTGGGTATTTATACTTTCTATTAGGCATCATTCGAGTGTTTTCCTCATTTTTGGGTGTCTTTTCAGGATTGGAGGTGTTTGAGACGTTCTGGAGCAAAAATAATGGTTTTCAAAAGATTTCAGGTGCAAATAGACAAACAAAGGTGGTTGGATCGATCTAAACGAAAGAATGATCAACCATAAAAGCATACATGAAGAGATCGATCGATCCAAAGCTCCTAGAGACCTACAAAAAAAAAAAAAAAAACAGATTGATCGACCTCACCTTGGATCGATCGATCTTAAAAGAAACAGAACGATTGATCGATCGATCTTTACTTGGATCGATCGATCCCCTTTGATAGTAGGATTTTGAAGTCCTACTTGGGTATCAATTATCCATCGTTGTAGTATAGATGTGTTGTCAATCCATAATGGGAATGCACTAAGCAATTTGGAATGAGATGGATGCCTTAAAGTCAAGCTAAGTGTTAAAAAGGGGTGTTTACTAAAAGGTCCTAAGTGCAATGAACATAAAATGCATAAAGACAGAAAAGAGCATAAAACACTTAAATGTAAAAAAAGTAAATGCAAAGAGGGTGAAAGGTGCAAGCAATGTAAAGCAGTTCCTGAGGACAAAGGGTAATTGACTAAGGATCTACCCTGGGCTACCTAAGTACCTAACATACCTCATAAAATGAGCTAACCCCTAGACAGTAGCAACATATGCAATCAATTCCTTGGAAATCAATCTAAAACCAAGCAGTCACAAACTCAACTGCCGTCATAGACGGTGACTACCTAACATGCATTAACAACAACTACTATAGTCAATAAGCTTCCCAAACATCTAATTACTTAGAAGAGGAAGACGAATCTCTGAAATCACCTAGGTCCGAACACCTTCAATGACTCACTTTTCGGTGTTGAAGGGCCTAACGGCGAGTTTTCAGTCCCTTCCGGGCCGAAATACAATCAGCATTACGAATAGGTGAAACATAAGGAATATAAGAACAAAAAAATTAGGTACTAAGGTAAACCCAAAACATCAACCCTAGTCTACCCCATCCTCAGGAACTTAGATGACTAGTCACTACTCATGGGAGTAGAAGCAGATGAAACAGAAAACATAACCTTAAAGCTAAACATGCATATCTGGGAAAAACAAGTGAAGAACAGCAAGAACACAAACCCAAAAATGAAGAACAACAATAAAATAGTAAACTAAAACAGGAGATTAAAACTTAAAACGTAAATCTACATGCACCAGATATGCAACAACCTAAAGCTAAGCAAGAAATCAAAGGAAAAACAGAAGATTAACTAAGAACTTGAAAGAAATCTGGTTTTTACACCAAGAATATGAAGAACAACATAAGAAAATAAAACCTAAGAATAAAACCTAAAAAGGAAAGAAAAACTAAGCTTGTTGCAAATGGAGGCGAATTAGAGCTTTTATAGTGTTGAGAGAAAAACCCTAATTCGCACTAAAGATAAAATGCTAATCATTGTCTTGGATCTTGGGCCTTGGTTCAGGTGGTATCCGGATTTGAGTTGGTCGGGTCAGAGCGTGTTTGACTTTGGGTTGGTAAGTGCATGATCGATCTGAGCTGAAGACGCTTGCATGAGATCGATCCAACTGAGATGCGTCCAAGGTGCGTCTGAGGTTGAGATTGATCCATGCATTGAGTGCCTGAGATCCGTCCAGACGAAGATGAGATCGATCTCATCTTGCTTCCTTCTTAGTCTTGCTTCACTTCCAAGCACTTCCTTAGCTTCGTCTGAGACTTCACCAATTTTGTTGAATGAGAGAGAGGGGGATCGATATAGCTTGAGATGGGATCGATCTGGAGCTGGTGCTGGGATCTATCTGGAGTGTTTGGATTGATCTCAGATTGATCAAGATGGTATGGTGAGATCGATCTCATATCGATCTAGGTGGAGCCGTGAGATCGATCTAAAAGAGGCAGTGAGATCGATCTGAGAAGAGGATGAGATCGATCCAGGCATGTGCTGAGATTGATCCTGCTTTGGTCCTAAGGTAGATCCAGTCCATTCCGCGTTAAGTGCTGATCCATTCAATGTTAAGTGCTGCTTTTCTTAAATCTACAAATCCTTCCCGAAAACTCCTGAAAGTCATGAAAAATCTCCAAAATGCGTGCATATGCAAATTCTAATGCAAAAGTCCTCAAAATCATAAACTTACTAAAATAAACTATAAATGTGATGTATGCACGCTTTTGGACCTCAGAACTGATGCTAATTGATATGTAAAATCCATAAAAATTCATAGTCATCAATTCCCCCAAACTAAATCCTTGCTTGCCCTCAAGCAAGTAATTCAGAAGTCTGGGAGTGAGGTTTGAAAGTGGGAACTCAGAACCAAAACATGCTGCAAACAAATGTAATGTTAATGTCCTGGTTACTAATTCTAGAATGCAATCCTAAGTTCATCCTACTTAAAAACGTTAGCCATACTCATCAAAGTTCATCACCAACCAATTACAACTTCCACAATGCATTCAAATTCGTTTGTCCCTTTAACATTCAATAATCAGGAACCATGGATCAAGTCATGTGCCTTCAATGAACTCATTTGGTCAAAGACATGTTAAGGAGTAAAGATGACCCCTTCATGCAGTGGCTAGTAATTCAGAACAAGGGTTCTCTTAAAAGGGAATGAGTTTTAGCGGAATGCTAAAGGTAAGAACACTTAGATGCATACAAAAATAAGATCTCATCTACCCAATGCTAATGAAACCTAAGTTTCCTAATTCTACCCGGAGATGCGTCCTAGTTCTACCATTTCGAAACTTCAGAGTGATCATACCCATTTTCATTCCCATTTTTCATTCTTTCTTTCTTACCCTTAGGAGAGACTTCTTTCTTAGATGGTGCTAGCTGTTTCAAGAACTTCCTTACTTAAACACTTAATAGCTATTGACCTTTTCACTTGCACTATCTTTTGCATTCATTGTTACATGTTTCTTCTTATTCTGCACTAGCCATACTTCTTTTTCATATCAACGTTCCCCCAAACTTTCTACTAGCATGTTTTGATTCTTTTTCTTTTCATCTCCTAAGGTTACTTCTTAACACTTCCCATTGTTATCGACTACCATTACCCTTTTCATTCATTTCCACCCAAAACCAACAATTGAAATCGAATCCCACCTAGTCCTATCTAATCCAAAAAGCGTGGACTCGAACTACATGAGACCCTATTCCTGTCAGTTCGAACCTAACACTTTCTACCAAGCTCATTCCATTAAAGTCTACCACGCAGTAGTAAATTCGGAGTTTGAAAGAAGGCAAGGTTCAGAGGTGGGGATTCTACTTGGGTTAACAAGAGTGGTAAAAGGTAGAAGATAACTCAATATGTATATTCTNTATGTATA
Organism: Iberis pinnata; assembly: GCA_900406425.1. Classification (NCBI taxonomy): domain Eukaryota; kingdom Viridiplantae; phylum Streptophyta; class Magnoliopsida; order Brassicales; family Brassicaceae; genus Iberis; species Iberis pinnata. The sequence goes on from OVBE01007641.1 coordinate 18,081, forward strand.
TTCTATCAATGAGTTCATATCCAACACACAAACATGAAAATTAAGCATTCATATTCAAGTTCTAATAGATAGGAACAAACTTCAAATCAAAACATGCTTCAGGAAACAAGTGATCATGCAAATTCACATTCCAAGTAAGG